>NIUQ01000838.1:0-39387 GCA_002796945.1 Plectus sambesii
TTTTTGCGTGTGTTTATACCAAATAAAGAAAAAGTGTAACGTGGTGGCAACGATACACAAGAAAATCCCTGCAAATTCAAAAATCCACTGAACCTCAATCTACAATACGATCTCGTCGAGAATCAAGACAAGATCAAACAACCCCAATACAATTCACTTTGTCGCAAGGGGCGACAATGATGGATGATCCATTCATCCTGCACTTTTTATACGCAAGCTCAGATTCGTGTGGCACTGTCCGGATGATATGGATGTGCAGCAAATGGCCACAGTAGCGGTACCAGCTAGGGAGTGCATGCATAGCATTTGGATTTGCACTATGGATTTGATGAGTTACATTTTAGGAAAATGACAACGCAGCAGGAAAGGCATGCATGGATACGCGTAAAGCACATTAAAAGACATTTTGACGAATTCCTGCAAAAAAGCATCCATCGTTATTTATTACCAAAGAAATGGACGTATCTGGAAATCGCTAAACAAATACTCAATATTCTATTTTGGGGAATGATATATCTCACGGGAAATTATCTTACTTTCATATTACTGGTGCAACTGATGAAGGAATATCAGAGTCAACCAACGAATTGGCAAACGACAAACATGATCAATAAAACGGAAATTAGTGTTCCGGACTACACGCTTTGCATTCAGGGACCTATTTCATAAATCTGTCAAGCATTGAGAACTGAAGAACTCGGTCATAATTCTGCATTATCATCGTTCAGACTCACTTTTGCAAAGGGTACTGGAATAATGAAAATGCAGAATTTAGACGCAAATAATTTAATTGCCGATTCTCAGCAGTTTTATCAAATTGGTCCCAGGCTGATGCCGATTTACTCTTCAATTCTGCCGAGCATATGGGAAACTACACGGAAGCGATGTATACATTCTTTGCGATTTCAACTAGCGAAGACGTTTTTGAAGTAGATCTCGAAGCGATCTTTGCAAAAGAAACCTATATCGTCGTGTGGAAATATCTGTCAATGATGTATGAGGGCGAATCGTTGAATGCAACGGGCATGAATCCATTTGACAATAAAGAGTATCGAAATAATGACGAATGGATTGCGTTGAAGAATGCCCTTTTGCCTAATATTATTGCCTTCAATGTTACATTAGATCAGTTGAAATCGACATTTGATGGAATATTCAAGAAATTTAGAGGTTATGAGGATCGTTGGCATACTCCCTGGTGCCTTCTATATCTTGAAGACAGTAGTTCAAATGAATATCATTGTTCATTATTTGGACAGAACATTACGTTCATTGGAGCTAATCATCTGTGCTTTAAAGTGCGTGATCAGAAATTCTCATTTTTCAAGGATGGACTCGAAAACGGAATTTCAACAAGCGTTACATTATCTGATGATGAACTAGAGGGACTCTTAGAGCGCAATCCTTCATTTACGATTGATTTCAGCGGGAACTGGACTCCGCCTAACTTATCAACTGCAAAAAAAAGCAACGAGATCATCGAGTTTCAATTCGATCAATGGATCAACATTTATATCACCCCACTTCCCGTTATAAAGTCTATGGCTAATGCAAATGGAAAGCGTGTCTGTTCGAACGAATACACGCTGACGGAATGCTTGGACGAGTGCCGAATTCAGCTGATTCAGAATATGTGCGGATGCTACCCCGCGACAATATTGAAACGAGACCAAAACAATACAAATGAATTATGCACTTTTGAAAAGTATGAAGAATGTCTGAAGTATGTGGGTGACGAAGACAGCGAGTGCAAATCGCAGTGTGTTCCGAACTGCGAAAAATGGAATTATGAATTCAAAGTTGAATATATTTCCGCTGCACAGTGGTCAGGAGGAGCACATTTCTTCTTTCATTCATCTTCTTACGTCATTTTTACAGAAATCCCTAAGTGGTCGTTTGAAGAGATTGTTGGCGCTATTGGTGGAGCGCTTGGCTTATACCTCGGTCTTGACTTTATCATGCTTCTTCAGTTCGTTTTTGATCCGCTCTTCATGCTCATTCGAAGATGTGTCGCATCAAAAAATGCCGTCGTCAGCAGTGAAACTCATCAAACTGAAGAGATCAGCGAGGAAAAGCGTAATTCTGAAAAGATTCTAGAATTCATTAAAAAACGTATTGCACCGCAAGATACATCATCACGATCAATGTTTGCGACTTATCTAATTGCAAAGTTGTTATGGATAGTGCTGTACACTGCCGGCGGGATTCATACAACCTATGTTTGTTACGGATTGTACCAGGAATATGCGGAAGAGCCTGTTTATTCCAGAATAACTCTGATGAATAATCAAACAATCACATTGCCTAAGCCAACTTTATGCATACACTATAATGGAAAATTTGTGGACGGTTTGAATGATAAGGCCAACCCTACCGCCGTTATCAATTATACAGACTTTTTACTGGAATATTTCAATCAAAAAAGTATGACCAGATTAGCGTTACTTGATGAAGAAGATTGGCCTCCGCCTCTATTCGAGATTACCATTAATTATATAGGCCTTTTGAACATGGTAGAAACGTATGGAATATACGTAAATTATAATTTAAAATTTATTACACAGAATTATTATGACATGAAGTACATATACACTAACTATTTCGGTGTTTATTCTGGTAGGTTTTTTAAATAATTTAATTCATGCATCTAGTGAGTTGAGATGACTGCTTTTAGCGTTGCTAACTGAAAAAATTGTCAGCAACCAACAAAGATACCATAACAGTAGCTGCAATCGAATCTGTATGCTCAGGCTAGTTTCATAAAATGCTGCAGATGCAAATGCAATTCTGCAATCGCAACAGTTTTATGAAACTGGCCCTAGATACATCCTGTCATTCGAATTGAAAGTAACAGATAAAGCTCATAGGAGATCGTATTTCTTTTAAAAAATCAAGCTATAAGAACAGATGGAATTTACAATCATTTTAGTATTTTCTAATTGTTTATGCTTCCCTATTTTTCTTTTAAGCGAAAAAGATGCTGCTACTTTTTCAAACATAGAGGGCATCCAAAAGATTGTTGTACGAGTATCGCACAGCAATGAAATTTATGTTAGGTTGGGCGGAAAGTCTTTTCGTTTTTTGGTCTCTAAGTTTGAATGAGTATAACTGTCGTGTGCCTTGGAGCGACCCGTGCCTTGGAGCGACCGGCTGCGTCGCACTACAGTTCTTTGACGTAGGTCACTCCAAGGCACAAGCCCTTGAAGCGACCTGTAGTGCGACGCAGCCGGGTTTAACATAGGGTCGCTCCAAGGCACACGACATAACTCTGGTAACACAAAAACAAATTCAATGCAAATTTTTGCATTTTGTGTGCCTCATTTTGACTTAGATATTCTTTTTTTAATCATAAAAATCCGATCACAACAACTTTTTTAGGAACTTTCAACAGAAATGGAAATTTCCCATTTTATCGCTTCTCTCAGACAGTCTTACCGCAAGCAGACAGAATGCGCGGGCTCTGTGAGCGAGAGGGGCGAAAATGCGAAATTTTTTATTTCTGTAGAAAGTTCGTAAAAAGAGTTTTTTTAACAGATTTCAATGATTGAAAAAAGAAAATCTAAGTTAAGAAGAGCTCTTTCAAACGAAAAAACCGCACTTAGATTCGTTGGGTCTTCACAGAGTTATACGCATTCAAACTTAAAGACCAATAAACGAAAAGAATTTCCACCCAACCTAATAAAACACAGCGAGATCTGTTGATCTGTCAAAGAGACACTGGCCGTGCTAGAGATTTAGGGCCTACGCGACTGAATTCCGCAAAGATCGATCAGGTTCCCTTGATCTCTACTTGTGACAAATTTTAAAATATTAAATTACCGCAACGGTATACCGCCCATCTCGATGATTTAGAACAGCCGACTATTGACGGGATCGCAATCTTGACATAAAGAAGCTCAAAAATACTTTTAAAACTGTGAAAAGCGGATACCTTTGCATGCTAGCGCAAAGCCCTGCCCATTCGGTCTAAGAAATTCTTATCAACAATTGCTTTTTCAGTTATGATTAAAATATTACTCCTTTGCTAAGAGGTGCTGCTATTTTGATCACAACTGTCCTTCAAAAACTCTATGGATGTATTCGCTAGACTATCTCACATTTTCCAGTTGCACAAAGTGCATAATTTTTATCAAAAATTCTAAAGCTCGTAGAACAAGCATTCGAAATTTCAGCTCAATTCAGATAATATTCGCCGAAATATTTAAAAACAAAAACCGTTTGAGTTTTCGTAGCGCCCAGTATTTTCTGTTTCAGATCCGATATTCGATGATGTGATAAATGCAATGGAAAATGCTTTTGAACCAAATTTAGAGAGACTAAATGTTTCTGTTGATGAGCTGCGTTTAAAATTGGGCCGTGAAATAGCGAAATTTTTTTGCTTGAACGTAACTTTTGTAAGCGCTGATTCAACTACTATTCCACTCATTAATGAGACGAAACTGACATTTATTGGTCGAGGGAACGCTTGCTTCCAGTTAGCTTTGGATGCCATAATATATTCTGATTCACTGGAATATGTAGAAGTGTCTACTGTTCCATCCGACTCAGGTGGAGAATTGAATATTGACTTTACTGCCAGCTTGACAGGTGCCACCACTTCATATCAGGAGTTTAAACCTGGTGAAGTATATCTTGAATATGTGTTGTGGCATGGAAAAAACGTAAATGTGTCAGTCGGAATTTCAAGTCATCACAAAATTATGTCAGAAAGAAATGGAAATCCGGAATGTACTACAGCTCGCACTAAAGAAGTTTGCTTCGCTACCTGTCGCATTCGCTTAATTCAAGAAATGTGCAATTGCACACCAACAACTTGGCCGACTATGCTTATTTCAAATACAAACTTGTGTACTCTGTCGAAATATGGCAACTTCCTCAACGTTAGCATACTCGAAGATCGTAAATGTAGAGAAAAATGTGCCGTTCCATGCGAAAGGTACAATTTCTATTCCGATGTAACACGGAAAAACATAAATGAAACAGCTCGCTATATACGAATTTATGTCAAGGATTTTTCTTATATTTTATTCGAAGATCAATTTGAATGGAGTTCTGGTAAATTTCTCGCTGCGCTTGGAGGCATGCTTGGGCTGTGGTTAGGCCTAAATGTTTACGCAGTTGCCAATGTTATCATAATAATCCCGATTTCGTTGATTGCGGGCCTTTGCGCCCGCGCGAAAATCGTACAAAAGTTACTGATTCGTATTAGAACGTATAGTGAAGTGAATATTGGAGCTATTACTAGCACACCTGCGGGACGAATTTTCTGTCAAATCTGCAACTTTAAAATTCAGAAAATTCCAGAAATTTTAAATGTAAAGTGGATTACAAAAACAACTCTAACCACCATATATTATCTAATTAGTATCTTTTTAACACATCAAATGTGCTCAGATACTATTCATCAGTTTATCAGCGACACTGAATCTTCATATGATTTAATGAAGAATAACACAATAAATGTTTTTTCCTATCCAACAATTTGTTTGCCTCATTCCTTAAATATACCTCCTGCACTGAATACAGACGAAAGTTCTACCGAAGATCCGATTCAAACATTTCATGAGTTTAATACAAACAACAACTGTTTATTAACTGGAAATATGACCTGGCCAAAGCCTGTCTTGCGTTCTGTAATTTCTTTTATTGCATTTTGTGGAAAGTACGAAAGAGCTGAATGGCATCAACAAGGTGGCGAATCCGACTATGACCAATTAATATCGATTTCGCAGTTGCAGTTATTCGAAGACATTCTTATGCATTTGAATGCGACTGATATGAGCATTAATGATTTGATGCAGAAATGCGGTCGTGAAGTTCGCAAAGCTGACAACATAACGGTTCGGCATCAACTAGACAACGGCTCCTTTCAGGAACTTAATATCAGTGAGACAACTTACATTGACGAGACTACTATTTGTTACCGATTACCATTTAAAGAGTTCAGCTCACTTCGTGAATTTATCGAAGTTAATGTTACTCTTAATCAATCTGGCATAGACGAAAATTATTGGTCAGATATTGAGAAACAGGTTCATGATTATTGGACAGGCAGAGAAGGAATCATTGCCACTAAGTACAGCACGCTACCGCTTTCAATTTATGTAAATTTGGGCGAGAGCGTGGACACCGCGTTGGCGATCGATGCTGAGTACAATTCATTAAAGAACTTTAATGGCATTCAAAGGTGTTCCGACGCAATTTCACAGGAAGATTGCCAGAGAAATTGCAAATTTCAAGCGATTCGACAATTATGCAGCTGTTCGCCTCTGAGCTTGTCAAATACTACTGATAATGTTCTTAAGCGCTGCTCTATGGATCAATACACAACCTGTTTGCCATTAACATACAATGTATCTCAAGAGTGTATGTCCGAATGTCTCCATCCATGTAAATACGTTCGTTTCAGTGAGAAGAAATTTCTCTACACTTCGATTGAGCCACATCGAGCAAATCTGATAATTCGATTGAATTCTTTCTACGTTCCTGTTGCAACTGAAAAAGTGAAATGGACATTTAGCGAATTTCAAGGAGAAATTGGTGGAGCTCTATCGTTATGGATCGCACTTGATGCTCTCGTTATTGTTAACGCGCTTTATACGAGTGCCAGGTTTGCTTTTCGATTATATTTCGTGTTGAAGCGCTTCAAACAAGAACGACAAGGCGTTGCATCAGCGACTTGAGACTGAGATGTATATGTAGCATTCAGAATTGTTTGACCAAAATTGTATGCTGTGGATGTATTGATGTTCGTCAACTTATTCTTTGCGAAAGTTTATGTTTCAAACACTCGTATGAAACTCATGTTGCTTTTCGCCCTACAGGGCTCTTTCTTTGCTAGTATTATAAAATGATGACCAGATTGATATTCTCGTAAAACATTTTCGATCGTTTTTCACTGAGATGTTCTAATTCGATGTATTCGAAAAACGACAGACTATATGGAACGACCTAATAAATTCCTTTTCTACGTTGTCATTTTCGTTCGAATTATGAGCTTATTTTGCTCTTTGTTGCTCGCATCTTGTGTTGTTCCTTTCGTTGTTGTCAATTTGATGTCCAGAAAATGGTGAAATTTTTACTCAAGAGGCTCTGATTGCGCTCAATTTTTCGTAATGGAACTGAAGTTGTTCAAACAATAAATAGTTTGCAAAATGTGCATCAGTACAATTAACGACAATTAACACTGATCTTATTTGCTCAAAACATTGAGAAACACGGCGCTTCGTCCCGCAAGAAGCAAATGTGAGCAAGATAAAGAAACAATCTAACTACAATTCTGAAAATAATCTGAAGGTGGAATGAGCTTTCAGTCGACGAAGTTTTTGACTGATCGATCATTATTTTTAGAGACTTTTTTCAGCGCTTAGTCCGATTTTTTCTGTACATTCCTCTCATTTATCTGAGATCAGCTTAAGTAGTTGATGTTGCAGTCCCTTTCTAGCAAACTGTTGAGCAAAGTGAACAGCATCGCGACAGTGTTTTTTTAAAGGGAACCGTTGGCTTATTCAAACAAACTGCGATCATTTTCGCGACGAATGCTTGGGCTGCCGAGGCATGAGTCATAATTTGAACACTGTCTTAGAACAGCAGGTCGCTTCGAGCTCTTGGAATGGTTTACGTGTTGCGGGACGATTCAAACGGCGTTGGAAGCGCCAATTCATAAGTGGCTCATGCGTTTTCGCGTCGGTACACAGTTTTCAAATTCGGTTTCGTCGATTATCGACTCGATGTGTCGATGAAATTTCGCTTGAAAAACTCCGTAACGCGCTTGAGGCGATAACACGAGAAAATGCCGCCAAAATAGGTGATTAGGTGAAATGTAGTGTTAAAAGTCCATAATTTTACCCGAAACAGCGCTGGACAAATGCTGTCCGCTGCAAAATTTCGAGAGCCTTTGAGATCTGAGATTTTTTTGCGCAATTGCGAGCAAGCTCCACGCGCGCGCTTCTACTTGGATTTTATTCCGCTGCAATATTTCAGAATCTGCGACTTGCGCCTTATTCAAAGTCGGCAAGCAACAATGAGTACTGGTGACATTACCAGCGTAAAAACGCGTCTTTCTATGCTGCCATATACCGAGCTGCGAAAGCAAGCGAAGGAGAATGATATTAAAGCTAATTTGAAGGTACGACTTAGCGTCTCTTTTGTCTGTCCTTGTGCAATTGTGCAATTCGATGCATTTTCTGCAATTTTCTGCAATTCTTTACAAAACTTTACACTTCTCTTTTGTATAGAACTTTGATCATTCCTAGCTCTGGGAGAATCTTGCATGATTGATTTTAAGCAAAACAGGATAAGCTGGATGCAGATCATATCGATTTCTAATGCAATTAACTTAATGCTTGACAGTTCATCATTTGAAACAAATAACGATGGGCGGTTCATTCCCCAGAACAAAGGGCGATCAGTTTTTCCCTCGAATGCTTTTAAAAATACTTACAATTTTGTCTTCAGAAAGACCAGCTGGTCGAATATCTAGCCCGAAAGCTAGTTGGCGATATCAACCCCGTGTCACTGAAGAAAGAGAAGCGTAAGGGTCCTCGCCGATATACAGTAGCCGTGAGCAACGTCGCTTCGACCGATTCGAGCGCCGACAACACTCAGTCCTCAGTCGTCCAGGAGAATGAAGAAAGCTATTTGCAAGTATGTTGTCACTGACTGCCGGAGGAGGACGTTACGAGGGAGGTGCTCATACAAGCGCCTACCATCAGTACAATTATTACTGACATTCCCACGAGATCTTCCACATACGCTCACGTATGATTAGCGCATGAGGCTTTATTTTGTGCGGTGATATAATGTAGCTGTTAAATATATTGTACTGGTGTTAGGCGTTGTGGTGTGCATTTTCAGACGTGTTTGCAACTTTGACTATTGAAAACGAGAGGGGAGTGCCAAAGGTTTAGCCTCAACGAGGTGGCTTTAACAAAAGCACGAAATAAAATGGCAATATTCTCTTGGAGACAAGTTCTCTTCTGCCATCGCTCATCTAGTACCCCCAGGCGCTGAGCGATGATCACCCTTGCTGACCAGGGTCCACGTTTGCTTTCATCATTTACAACTCGAACGATCGAGAAAAATTGAGATATTCTTAAAAAGGATAGCGAGCATGTGTTCACGATGAAAATTGAATGTCCATTGAATTAATTAAATCTACCGAGTGTCGTTGAACCTTTCGACTTCAAAAAGGCGCCTGCTCATAAGAAGATGTTAAAAATGGACGATTGATATTGAGATCATCGGAATGGTTGTGACAGTTTTCGTTGAAAATAGCGTAAGAGTACTTTAAGGGGCCGAATAAGAATGAATTGGAAATGGAAGTAGAGGAGAACGTTTTCGTCGAACGTGATGAAGAAGAAGAAACGTCGCTGGAGGCCGCCGTGCCTGTCAATGTCGTCGTCGTTGATGCGTCCCAGGTTACTCGCACTCTTTCTGCTGTTATCGATGCATATCTGAGATGTATTCGCCATACAACCGATATGAGATATTAGAGCGCGAGTAATAAGTAACCCGCTTTTAATTTTATGAACTATTTTTGTAATATTCGGCCAGATTTTTTTGGTGTTTTGATTATGTGTTCATGGGAATTAGAGCGTTGCAAGGAGCGGTTAAAATAAAATTTTCGCTTTTTCGATTATTAGTACGGTTGGAGTCGGTAGGGTCGAAACAAGGATTTAAGGATTCCCATGATTCAACGCGCTGTAGGACAACTCGCTGTAGCATCATACAGTAGAACCCGCATAATTGCAGATTTTGGTTGTCTCCCTAGCAGCTGTAATTATCCGGATTTACTACATTTTAATCCGTCTCTTTGACTGCAACAGATGCAATAGCGCCAAATGCTCCTATTCCATTTGTTACTCTCATTATCGACTGCGGTTTATAAAATGTTTATTTTGCAGGAATCGTTGAAGAAGAGTCGGCGCTCACGGCGGTCGGCAGAGTTAAACGAAACATTCGATGGGAACTCTGATGGGGGTAGGGTGATATTCGATCGTTTTACACGCTGTACTTCTTTGCTCATTTAATGTTTTTACGCAACGGTGTCAAATGCAAAAAACAAGCGCGATCCACTAGACCCCATCTGAGATACTTATCTCCATGAGTTATTTCATCGTATCTTGATGAGTCCTAATTTGACTGCAGTCAGCCGATATTATATATGACCGACGTCGTCGTGCCATCCCTATTCGATGGTCAATTGTCGGTCTCGTTATTAAACTAATTTATTTCCTTTGCAAATAACGGCGAGAGCGCCCTCCGTGACTACCGCACCGTTCCTAATATATTTCGGTTGGGAATGCGGCTGGTTATTTTTATATTGTTTCTGCTACTCGAAACGAGCATTGCTCTGAGAATAATTGATATGCGCACGCATGCTGCATCGAATGAGGTGGATGATTCCACGGTGATATCTGCAAAAATATTGAATGGTCCGTATTTGCATTCATTTTTGCATCGTTTAACAGTAGAGGATGTTAATTGTTATTTTGCAGAAGAGAAACTGAAGGAGATACCGACCAGCTCGGGTCGCGATTCGAATGCGGCGCGTCGGGAAAAGATTCTCGCCGAAATTAACGAGCGAGCTGCAGCACGACTGGCGATGGAGGGTTCGTCTTCCCTTTTGCTTTTTTCGCTGTTTTTGGCTCGGCAGCGTTTAATTATTGTCTTTTGCTGAAAGAAATGGTCGGAACAGCTCCTTCATTCGAGCTTCTATCGATTAATGATGAAATCTCACGAATGCACGGGAAAAATTATGCCCTAATTAATATGTGAAATTTCAAGTGGGTCAAGAAAACGTTGATTGTTGTTGACACATTAGAGATTTGTTATAGATTGCCAGAAACGTATTGCTAGTGATACAGTAAAACCGTAGATTGTGCAGTACCTCTAGATGCAGTCGAAAGCTGCGCTTATCTGCATTCTTTTAACTTGCGCGCACAAAGCATATGATCATTACCCTTTTTTTTACATGCAAAAATTGTCACACGCAATAGAGATATGATATTATGACTGATGGTTCCTAGCTATGTTTACAGAAAAAAACGAGGGAGCATCGCCGCTGTACCTACGAAATGCGCAAGTCGATCAGCAGACTGCCTCAGGCGGACGTAAGAAGACGCCGGGCGACGGCAGCCGCTTCAGAAACGTCCATGAGAAGCTGTTCGGTGGCATGGAGTCCATTGGGGATCACCTCAACAAGAAACAACAGCGGCACCTCGCTCTCACCACTGGCGCTTCCGCACATCTGCGGGTAAGAGTTTAAGTATAAGTTAAAACGTAAGTAGACTTCTTGAGCTTTAATCAGATATGTAAAAAATACATATTTTCAAATTGCTATGAGAAGGAGATGTATTTAAAGGAGGCTCACTTCGGTCATTTCCTGTGGCGTCGGGTAATGACACCGACCACATTTAACTATTTTCATTTAATATTAATACAGTCGGATAGTTCCACAAATTGTTTGTACCCGGTCGATGAGAACTTATCCGGTTGCGACTGTAATATTATTATCGACTTTCTTGCTGAGTGGAGATAATAAAGTACTGTATTGTTAAGCAAATCGCTATACACTTCATTGTTCTCGTAGGCACTGGCCACTCCCAAGACGAAGGCGCGTGAACGTCAAGAAATGGCGCGAAAGGTGCCGACGAGCTTTACGAAGAACTCGCCGGTTCGCAAGCAGCTGCCGAAGAAACCGACCACTGCTCCAGGGTGAGTAGCGGTTGATAGAGTCGTCTGCGCGCTAATGCATTATTTTGCGACTTCAGATTCAAGTTCGACTCGCCGCACACACCCGGCAGACTCAACTTTAACTTTGGCGCCACCACTCCATCTCGTATCCAGAGCGTTCAGGTTCGAATGGATAAACTGATTTATTATTAGAGGAGAAGCAAGGAAAGGGGTCTGAGGGCATTTTCCACCCGTAGTTCCAGGATGATCACGGATTTCCAAGCTGCAATGTTGACTCTTCCAGATTGCCTCCTTTAGCTTCGCGCTTATTCTTTAATGTTGATGTTTCACAGTTTGCAATCGTCACTGATAGAGCCGTAACTTTTCAGCAGAAGGGCCAAGATATCGCTCAGAGTCGCGTCGCAGAGACTGTGCGCAAATCGTTGCCAGTAAGTTAGATATTGACGCTGTTTGCGTAGTTGAGGCAATCTTGACCGATGCAGGTCGCTACGAGTTCACCAGCGGTGCGAATTCGCACCCGCCAGCAACCTCTCCGACCGACGAAACAGTCGAACAACGAGCCGCCGGCTAGCAAGGTCAAGAAACTCGCGAATACCGCCAGCATACCCAAGCCACCTGTTAGTGAAAAAAGTCTGTTTTTGCTTATCTTCTTATTGGCTTATCTAATCAATTTATTTTCACAGAAGTACCTAATGAACCACGCCCAATTCGTGGCGGACAGTCGCATGAGCGTTACACCCCATATAAAGGTCGCATACCAAAGTTCGTCGACACAACGAAGATGTCTGACGTGCAGATTGATCAAATGAAACGGACGGGTGGACTGAAGAATGTACACGTCACACAAGCGACTTCACGCATCGCCACTGCCACGTACGTTAATCATTTAACAATTTATTAATTATCCCTCTACTCGAACTTACTTCACAAGAATGGACACAGACGGGGATATTGTGTCATCAAAAGACTGAAAACTCAGTTGAGCTTGTCTCGTCGCGACTTTCAATTCAATTAATCAATGACATAGTCCCATCTTTTTGGCCACTATTCGATGACGTGCTTTTAGAAACGGGCCCATAACTTGTAAAAAGCAGAAAAGCGACATTTCTCATGACAAACCCTATATTAAAAGTAAAAAATATCAACCATATGCATCAACCTAAGCATTAAAAGACCAAAACTTTGCATTTATCTTACTGTTTAAAAAAATTACGACCATAATCCTTTATAGAACTGCCGTAAAACGAAGCGTGCAGCTGAAGCAAGCGCAAGGACGGCAAAGACTGGTCGACTCAAAACGGCAGATCAGGGCATAAATACTGCTACTTTGTGATTTTTACAGTTACTGCATCGATTCTTGCAATTTCGTGTGTGTCCACTATTTTGTTCGCAGATTGCTTGTATCATTGAATCTGTATCACTCTCTACTGCTCTGCAATTATCCGTGCTGTCTATGGCTTTTAGACATAGTTTGTAGTGAATAACGATTGGTTCTATGTCGTGCAGAAATAGCGACGTTTGAGCATATGATGCTTGTTTTATACTGTAAAAACTTTGCACTATAAGACCGCAAACACAACAGTTTCCTTAAGTTTAGATAGTCTTAGTTATTTTCAGCGCCATGACTCATAATGCATAAAAGTATTACTGAATAATGGACGACTTGGATGCGATAATGAGCCGGTTTCACATCGCGTACTTTAGCTAAAGTCGGACTTAACGCAATGATAAAGGATAGGCCTAAAGTCGGACTTTAGCTAAAGTACGCGATGTGAAACCCACCCTATGTCACCGTCCCAGAGAGTTGGGCTCACCGGCATTCGCCAGTTGCACGGATTACTGGCCTAGTTAAACGCTAGCGTTGTAGATTTTTTCAGATTCGCCACACTTGCCCCTCGTTCAAATGGGTTTACTACGGCAGTAGTTGGAGTTTGCACAAATAACAGTGACAATAGGTAGCAAGCAGTTGAAGACTCAGTTATCGCAGATTAAGCATAGGCAAGCGCAACGGAACAGAGCAAGCCGCGATGGTAGCGATAATCTCTGTTCCATAAAATTATTGCCATCATAATTGCACTTAAATCACACAGTTATCTTGAGATCGCAACTCGTTTGGTGAATTTCGTTCGCACAAAAATTGACGATTTCATAATATTCTAGAGTGCTAGGGAAAGTTTGTCGACACGAGCGAAAGTATCTGTGTAAACTGTGCAATGATTTTTTCGAGCTCGAAATGAGACGTTAGCGAAGAGAGTAATTTCCGTACTACCAATGCTCAACATATTAACTAATAAAAATTTCTTTCTCAGATTTTTTAACCGTTTTCCTAATTACTTCCAAAAGATAAGTAAGATTTCTGTCTGCACGAGTCACGTGACCATTAGTTCTGTTGTTTAAAATACGGAGGAAACTGCGAATAGTTTTCATCATATAGAGCTGAATAAATGAAGTAATATGTTGGAATTGTGTAGTTTATGCCTTACGAGATGCTCTTTACCCTCCGCTCAGACTCAAGATTACTCCTGCACAAGTACTGCACAAGATTCGACTGGGGTTATACACGCCCCCTCAATCGCGAACAAATCATAATACAGCATACAATCCATACTTTATATGCTCTCTCTGCCACGCTCGCTGAGTAGCAAGGGGTATACTAAAATGTCAGTTCTTCTTCATCTCTTCTCCCTACTGCCAAATTTTCCGTCTCATCCCTTGAGTACAGTTGCAGTAAATTTCATATAGGACCAGGATTCAGAGGCTGATTATGTGCCTTTTGTGGTACTTTGCGTGTGTTGAGAGATACTGCCGGCAGTGTTCCCCACTTCAGTGCCAATATACTGGCTTGAACATATTTTGAATTTATTCCGCAGCATTTCTAATATTACAACCATTGTGCATTTCTTGCAACTTACAATGCGTGACCAAACTTACACTCACAACTCCATGTTTATAAAATTTGACAATTATCAGATTTTTCAGACCTTACTTCATATAAATACAGGATAATGATACGATTAACGCTCAAGATTTTATTTATCAACGTCAAAACTAATTCAGAACACCTCGCCCTTTCTCAGAAATTTCTCTTAGCTTCAAAAGAGCATCTGCATTTCCTTGCTCTGCTGATTTTTTCAACCATTTTATAGCTTCTTCGTCTGATTCAGGGACACCTCGTCCATACTGATACATTAATCCCAGGTTACATTGCGCATTTGCATTGCCTTGTTCTGCTGATTTTGTATACCATTTCACAGCTTCTGCATCTGATTGAGGCACACCTTTACCAGCCAAATACCCACTTCCCAGATTATATTCCGCATCTGCATATCCTTGTTCTGCTGATTTCGTGAACCATTTCACGGCTTCTTCATCTGATTGAGGCACGCCTTTCCCATTACTATACATCAATCCAAGGTAATTCTGCGCACGTGCATTTCCTTGTTCTGCTGATTTTGTGAACCAATTCAAAGCTTCTTCATCTGATTGAGACACGCCTCGTCCATTTTGACACATAACTCCTAATGCATATTGCGCACCTGCATCTCCCTGTTCTGCTGATTTTGTGAACCAGGTCAAAGCTTCTTCATCTGATTGAGATACACCTTTACCCGTCAAATACATACTGCCCAAGAGCAATTGCGCTTGAGTGTTTCCTTGTTCTGCCGATTTTGTGAACCATTTTACAGCTTCTTCATCTGATTGAGGCACACCCCGTCCATCTTGGCACATATTTCCCAATCCATATTGCGCATGCGCATTTCCTTGTTCTGCTGATTTTGTGTACCATTTCACAGCTTCTTCATCTGATTGGGGCACGCCTTTACCATTTAAATACATATATCCAAGGTTCGATTGCGCATTTGCATTTCCCTGTACTGCTGATTTTGTGTACCATTTGACAGCTTCTTCATCTGATCGAAGCACACCTCGTCCACTACTATACATCAATCCAAGGTAATTTTGCGCTTGTGCATTTCCTTGTTCTGCTGATTTTGTATACCATTTGATAGCTTCTTCATCTGATTGAAGCACACCTCGTCCATCTTGACACAGAACTCCCAGGACATATTGCGCGCTCGCGTTCCCTTGTTCTGCTGATTTTATGAACCATTTGACAGCTTCTTCCTCTGATTGAGACACGCCTTTACCATTTAAATATATATATCCAAGGTTAAACTGTGCATCTGCATTCCCTTGTTCTGCTAAATTTGTATACCATTTAACAGCGTCTTCATCTGAATGAAATTCGCCCGTACCATTTGAATTCATATTTCCTTGATTGAGTTGCGCAGCTGCATTTCGTTGTTCTATTAATCGTGCATACCAATTCACAGCGTCATATGATTGCGGTACATCATTCCGAACTCGATCTCTGAATATTATGCCACATTGCGGATATGCTTTTTTATTTGCCTTGAATAGTTTGAACCATTTAATAGCTTCTTCATTTGACTGTGGCACACCTCTTCCCTCCATATACATGGTTCCCAGGTAAAATACGGCATCTGCGTATCCTTGTTCTGCTGATTTTGTGAACCATCTAACAGCTTCTTCGTTTGATTGAGACACTCCTTGACCACTCCAGTACTTGAGTCCCAGAATAAGTTGCGAACGGGCATCGCCATGTTCTGCTGATTTTGTGTACCATTTGACAGCTCCTTCATCTGAATGAGAAACGCATTGAACGTGTTAGCATGTTTCGCATACTAATCGGGCATGTTTTAAGAAACTAGCTCAACTTTTTGATAATTTTTTTTTATCCATTTTGCTTCAGTTAGTTATTAATGAATTGATGATCTACATTTTCTCTCTATATTATATTAAAGTTGCAAACTTTCGACATTGATCTGCAAATTTCACATACATTTCAATAGCGCAGAGAAGGATGCATTTAGTTTTTTATTAGTAATTAGTAAATTAGAATCTGTCTGTTATGGACACAATTCGTACGAATACAACATGAACTGATATTATTCTCCTATTAAACTTCTTGAGGTGCAGCTTTGCAAGCACTTTAATAGTATTTCTTCCCGATATTTACCACTGGTTATGTGCTTGGCCCAAGACATTTTATTCGTGCGATATTTTAATTTTTCATAGTTTCTTCATCGATGTTTTAGTCTAAATATTTTCAACCCGATCTTTGAATCATCGCTCTTTTACTGTGAGCAGCACAGTTTGTGGGTTTTCAGATATAATCTCATTTGGAATATTCGTTGCAACGTGAGGTGGAAGACTAACAGTCTTTTCACTATTTGCTCTTGGCATTACTTGCATTAAACATTTTATCTCAGTAAATCAAAGATCCATTGTGGACAATACGATAGAAACATCAATAAGCTTTAGTACTATTAATTACAGTAACTCTGTTCAGTGTACAAATCACATTACCGTACTTTTCCAGCTGTTTTTCGAACAGATGTTGACGATTAAAAATTACACGGTTTCGACTTTTCTTTACTTCCTCAAATGCTCACCATACATATTTGGCTTTGCTTTCGGTCTGTTAGCTTACTATTACAACCATAAGTTTCTACTACTTAAAATTTGTCGCAACGATCAAATTTAACAATGGCAAAGCGTACCTGACAGCGAATGGAATAAACGCGGCCAGATGATTCCAGTTCCAAGCAAAACTGGGATAGCGATTATGATGGCGATGACAAGACTTTCAGGCATCCTATTTATCTGCAATCAGCTTGGTTTAAATAAATTTTTTACATTTATGAAGCTAGCACAAAGAATGGCGTTAGAGAATAAATAGAACAAAATATTTCCATAAATTTCATGCTATTCTTCTGTATTATTCGCCTCCATTTTAGTTTAACAACATGGAAAAAATACTGTGAAGATGGACTTAGGCAAGCAACATTGCGCATTTATTATAATCCAGCGCTCTTTAATGAGACAGCATTAATATATTATAGTGTAGTGAAGGTCCTTACTTAACGTCGTTATTGCACGGGTGGGCACAAATAGGTTATGCGGGAAACGACAAACAGGCTTAAGCGACAACGACAATGATGAGACACTGACAAGGTGCGGAAGCAAGCAGTACAGCAAACTAAACTGAAGGAGACCGAAACACGATAACAGAAACACGCGCCTTATCACCCGCCGCCTACTTGCAGTTTGCAACGCTATTTTATAATAATCACGGGAAGCAATATCAAGATCGCTTTCTGTTTTACGGCAGTTGGATACTATTGGGGCGCGCGCGTACTGAAATCTTTGACTAGGCCTACAGCAGCTTACATTTTTTATACAACTGTGCTCGCCTTATTTATCAACTAAAAAATATATGGAGCATCTCAATGACGCAACGATGACTCATGACGAACCCAACGCGAGACGAGACATGGGTGTTTCGATAACTTGGCTGAGCAATTTTTTCTACTTTACGACTTTCATATCGACAGGCCAGCAGGAGCACGAAATTACTTGATTTTAGCGCAAGTAACTTTTTATGTTGCGTTCATAGTGACGAATTGAGTTGTTTCTGGGGTCTGTTTCATAAAACTACTGCAGTTGCAGAACTGCAAAACTGCTGATCGCAACTGCAGAAAAGTGCCACTATTCCCCAATTTTGCAGTAGTTGCGAAGAAAATCTCGCACCACAAATCGTGGTGCGAAAAAAGTTGCAATTCGGCAATTCTCTTAAAAAACAAAATTAATGTAAAATTAATGTAGAGTAAAGCGGAGTAGTTAGACTAATGGGAAAGAGAGCATAATGATTAGTGAAATGTTGTAAAATTCTTGAATTTCCACTGTTCGTTAGAATTTTGTGGTTATTTAGAACAGTATTTAAAGTTCATAAAACTAAAAAAGGTTTTTCACTGTGTGTCTTTTTTCTATGTTTTGTGTCAGTATCTTTTTCTTCTAGTTCGTATTCAAAATCGATGTGATCAAATTAGAGCGCCAAATTGAGGATCACTGTGCACGCTTTGATGATCAATCGCACGCGAAAACGTGATCCTTGACTCTCACTCCCTTGAGAAGACAGCGGAAGCGCATTTTCATAGTGCCGAACGCGCATTCGACTACGCGGTGCGCTTTGGCAGGGGCGGCCTAGAATTGCTCTTACCGTCGATGCACCTTACTCCGGCCAGCGCCTGATTTCGCCTACTTTGAAATGAATAACTGTTTATGCCACTAAAAAAAATTATTGAACCCTACTTTCATCTGCCATTATTTGATAAAATGAACAATTCATCCGGTGACTCAAAATTGCTGAGAAACCGTCAAAGAGCAAAGTAACCGGAGTCAGGCGCATCGCTCTCACGCTTTGTCACGTTTTCCCGTGCTTTGCTGCATTTCTCAATGCATGGCAAACTGCAATTATTGGTTGATTTGGTATGAAAATTTTAAGTGTACCTCCATCATTACCGGAGTTTCTCGAAATTACGCCCCCCCCCCAATTTAAGCTCCGTGGGGCGTATATTTGAAAGCCTTCTCGATATTTCGCCCCGGGGCGTAATTTCGGAGTTAAAAGTGTTCGTTCGACAGCACAAAGTAGTATTGTCTGTGCAATTTTTTCTCGGAATTGTCCCATCGCTATATCAATAAATATGCGAGTAATACTGCATTTTATTGCGAATTAGCGTGAATATGGTCAACTTTCGCTGTCCCATGGTGTCTTACTTCATGAAAATAGTAGCTGACGGTAGTATTTCAACAATACTGGGTGTCAGTACGTTTCCAGCCATTTCGCGAAGTTAAGCCCCGGGGCGTAATCTTGATAAAACCCGGTGGCGTATATAATACTCTGCCCGTGTAATCCTCTGCCCGGCAGACTATTACACGTGTAATACTCTGCCGGGCAGAGAATTATACGTGTAATAGTCTGCCCAGCATGTAATACTCTGCCCTTACATTCTTAACATAAATTTGCCTCACATGATGTACAAATTGCACATATACTAATAAGCTGTGCTTTTTCATGCCGTAATATGAACAGGACACAGTTTACGTCGAAAACACAGCTTAATTGACTAAGCCGACATTTTAACTTTTAGAATATAAAATATTGCGCTGAGCAGGAGTATATGTTTCGTTCTCAAGCACGGCTCACTGTTATCATTCTCAAACAGTTACGGCGAAGATCGCGAGCCTCAGAGAAAAAATCCTCATATATTCCCAGGCCCCAAATTCTCAAAATTCCCAATTTTCCCCANCATGACTTTCTTACACTGTACTAAGGTGTTACTAACACTCTTTTTTATTTTCCCCTTCACTTTACGCGGGATAAATAAGATTTCCTTGAGGGCAGAGTATTACACGGAGGGCAGAGGATCCCACAGCTTTGACCCATATAATACTCTGCCCGGCAGAACATTACGCGTGTAATAGTCTGCCGGCAGAGTATTACACGGGCAGACTATTATATACGACACCGGTAACTTGTCTCAGCTGATGGTGAAAATCGAAAACAATTTGAGAAATTCCTCTTGATTGAATTATCGTACTTTTTGACTCTACATTTTATTGTTTGGTGAAAGTGATCAAACCAAACGGTTACGAAATTATATATTAGATCTGCTCTAGTTGTCAACTTATCATTATTCAATCGATTTTCATCGTTTTCACTGTTTACATCGTAATAGAAAAGATTTGAAATTTTTGCCAAATACTTTTGCACACCCAAGAATTGCAGTAATTAAGGGAAAGTTAAATTTGCGACATCCGTTTGCATTTAGTCAAAGAATGCGGTATACCATTCGAAAGATTATAAAAATGCTACAACAGCTGTGTACTGCATAACACTGCAGGAAGGCGTTAAGTGAATCGAATTTTACAAAATCAATCCGTGTGTACAAATGCCAAATACTTTTGCACGCCACTGTACATGGCATCACTAATTTTGTGGATTTCGACAATCTTATGGAAATCCATCTAAAAAGGTTTCTTTTGCTCTTTTTTGTTGTTTATGCTCATCGGACAGTAGAAAATTCCTTTTTATTGATGAAATTTAATTATCACAAATTTTTGCACTCTAGGTGGTCGTAACGTCAAAATGTTCATAGTTGTTGAAGTTGAACTTTCAGAAAGAGTATCCACTGTCCCAGATTTGAACACTTCTGATGGGTTCCGTGATGCTTTTTTCGAAAACCATTCCACCGTGGCATTCTTCATTCAGATCATTCAACCCATGCCATTTTTCAGTTCTTGATGGATTTTCAAGTTTCTTTTTGCAAAACGTTTGGCTAGAACTCCTCTATCAGAAGAACGCATCAACTTGGCGAAAAATGTTTTGTACAGAAAGTTATAGGGTCTCAAACAGAGCCCCAAGTGTAAGGCGATTTGGGACATGTTTTGAACTGCCGCTCGGGTCCCGTAGCGACTTTCGGGCTGAAACTCCGCCCACTCCAAGTTCGTCCCATATGACATCTCTGCTCCAAGTTTCGTCTTTGGGCGTTACTTCTTCAAGTCAGGAGAGTCAAACGTGTTTTTTTTGGAACACCCTGTATATAAATGGTTGACACACTGCTTTTTATCCTTAAAATGCACTTTACTGAGTTGAAGATATTTTTAATTGAAGGAAACGATTCGTTAACACGAGTGAAGATTCCGACCACTGAGTAAATCACATAACCAAGATCAGAACTAGGCTATTAATTCCAATGAATTCTGCACCAGCGCTCTTCATTCATTCGAATATTTCTTTAATTGAATGACTCTTGAGAACTCATTTGTGATGGTCGCATCGCAACACACACAACCCACCTGTGCCCGCGAAGGTCTGCTGTTGTCCTGGCGAGTTTTCAAGTCAATTTGTGCGGCATGTAATTAACATTCAATTCTCAACGGTGCTAACTATTTGAACTGATATAACAATAGTTAAGGACTTCGGAAGGAGTATTTCGTTTAATGTCAGTCTGCCTCCAAGTTCAGATGCTATTGAGTTGAGCAAGTGTTTCTCTGCTGTAAACTCGTTTTGCGAGTTATTCGCATTTCATCACTCATAACGGACTTTACTTATAACCAATATTGGTGAGTTTTTAAAAGATTTTAAGAGAACTGTCAAGATTTGTGTGGTTAAAGTAGATGAGAACTGAAATTATTCATTAGAGTTCTTGTATGAAATAATACTGCTTGATATTTTTCGTGCCCCTTGTATACACCACAACTTTCTTCACATTTAACGGAACAGTCAATATCAGCGAAAGATTCCAGACATCTTTTTGCTACTTGCCATAACTGCAGATTTCAAGATTTACCCTTTTCTCGATTCAAGATCTAGTTAAGTCTGTGCTAAAATGTAAATAGCGTATTCGCTAGAGCATCGAAAAGTAGTGTCAAGTCGGCGACTTAGTAAAGCAAGCATGAAATATAATTTACATGCTGAAATTCTAAATACGGTAACAGTGAACTCAAATCTCCGTTAGTCACCAACAGCTTCCCTTGACCAAAGGGCATATGAAACGAAAGAGCGCAGTTCTTTGCATTAAGCATGCGTCACGCTGAAGTAATTCGGATTGACACGACATAAGACACTGATTAGGAGATTCCCAAGTGACCATTTTCCTTAGCTTCTGTTTCTCCCTCGTTAGCGTCATTATTTATTTCCGTAACTTTGTAGCCTACTAAACGTTCGCCAGTGACCATCAGCTATAAGAGCTCAATACGAGTTTATGTTTTTACCTAATTTTGTAAATTTTGGTCCTGTACCGATGCATCTGCTGCTACTGCAATGGAGAAAGTGAAACGTATTCTATCCCAAAAAGGTACTAATAGGTATTCATCTGAAGATAAATTAATATTTACATTTGAAATACATAGACAATCATTAGTTTATAAGCTGGAGTTTAATCGAACTGAGAGTGTTTTAAATGGTGACTGTTTAAGTAAAGGTATTCCGAAAACAATTTAAATCAGTTCAGTTTCCCCACTGTTTCACGAATTTGATCCTGGATAGTGAGCAATATGTTATAGTGAGTATAAAGTCCGTAATTTTCTTCTGATATCCTATGAGAGTAAAGTTTGAATATAAATTTGGCCCACTGTTTAATGCCGCCGTGGTTTATTGTCATGTCATTTGCTTCCGCATAACGCTTTAACTCTAACACATCAATTCTTTCCTGTAAAGTCTCTTTACATGGCATGAATTAAACATCATTGTTTTCTTCCTTTATGCAAGATTTCTATCTAGTTCGCCACATAATTCTTAAATTTTTGAATTCGAATAACTTTGCATAGACTATAAGGATTTGTGTGTATTTTTTTACAATCCCTGCGCTGAAAAAATTTTCTTGGCAAAAAATGATGACATAGCCTATTGTGAATACCCCATAACATTCTCCTAGCGCGGGAATCGCAAAACAGAAAATTCACCAAAATCCGTTCGGTTTATGCAAAGATATTGAAAAATCGAGGAGTTATTTGGCGCTTCCTGACACATCCATTCGTTGATCAGATGTCAAAGGTGTCATTGATTATTCTCGCATAGCGAAAAAAGCGGTTGTTAAAGGCACAAAAGGGAGATGGGGTACACTGAGCGAGCCAGCAACTATATTTATCTGGGGTTATTCAAAGTGGCTTGCATTACTTCGAGAACAGCAGCCTGCTAATTTAATTTATTTCTCTTCCTGTTCTTCCACTTATGATGATTGGGAAGATGATGATAACAGAGATATTTATTTTATCCTCTTGAAGAACAAAATTATTTCATGCAGAAAGAAATGAAAAATGTACTATTCATTGACGCTTTGATACGATGTCATTGTTTTACGGAATATTTAAAAATTTCCTTTTAGGCATTGCGAAAAAATGTCGAACATAAATTAAGGAAGTAATCTCCCTCACCAAATTACCTCTAGTGAGTAAAGCCGAATTCCTTTTTCCATGTTCTTATCGAGCACTTTCAGCCTCTTTACATCACTCAGTGGCAATCGGTTTGTCTTCAAGAACAGGCTAAAATTACGTCGATCAATTCATTAAATTAAGAAAATGAATAGTTCATCAACGGAAGCAAAATATGTTGATCCTGATCCGACATCGGCTTTGCTTATGGGTTTATGGTTCGCGATTGTGGGTGTTTTTGGCATTCCACTCAACGTTTTTATCGTCGTCGCTACAGTGAAAGTTAAAGAAATTCGAGCGATCTCTTCCAATATGTTTATTGGGAGTTTAGCACTATCCGATGCACTCTTCATGCTGTGTCTTTCTCTTCATTTATCCTATGCTTTGACCAATAGCGAAACGCTGTGCAAAGTAATCGGGGTTGGTGTCTGTGTTTCTGGCATTCTGGAGACCTGCATCCTACCATTCTTAGCCCTAAACCGGTATGCGGTTGTTTGTCGTCAACAAGAGAAGTTGGCCCAAAAAATGTTTGAAGCCTTCTCTAGAAAAGGAACTTACTGGATGATTTCCTTTCTTTGGGCGTTTCAAATTATATATATCCTACCTTTTATAACGTTCGATACGTTGGGTGTACACTCTCTCGGTGCATGTACCGTATTGAAAAAGTCGACGAATAACGTCTTTATTCGTGTTTACTTCTACTGCGGTTATCTGCCTGTATTCGCTCTCTCCTATGCGCCACTCTTTGTATTCTACAGGAAGGTGTCGTCGTGGGTCAAGACAATGTCTGCTCAGCTTTCGTTATCTGCTGAAACAAAGCAAACTATCCGAGAAACAGAAAATGTTCTACTTTTGACGAAATGGGTAACTCTTATTCCGTTCATATTTAGTTCACCAACGTTGCTAATTGCGATACTCTTTGAATTTAATTCTGAAATAGTTTCGGTAGGGGTAGCACGTTTGATTATTTCTTCATATCCGTTGGTTCCGTTCTTCAATGCTATGATTACTTTAAGATTTGCCCGTCCCTATAGATTAGCACTGAAAGAAATTTGTGACAGGACTACTCTTACTTCGGTTTTGTTTTCTTGGATGTTTGAAGGGTGCTGGCTTCACAAAGTGGACAGCGTCTCTGATAATCAGTCATCGTTGTTCGTCGTACGATCTTGAACCTTACTGATACAGTGTCAATGTTCACTTTGTTAAAATGGTAAATTTATAAATAATGATCTCATAATTACTGTTTATCAAGTTATTTTTTAAGCCTGTAATTCGAAGAATATGATAAAAATTGACGTTGAAATATATTCTGTGGCAGATAACTTTTGCCTGATTAGAAGTCGTTGAAAAATTCTTTGAACTGTTTTAAATTATCAATACTGAAGACTGGATAACTTATGAAAATAGTTCAAAGAATTTTTGAACAGCTCATTATTTGGAAATTATTGAAATGAAAATTGGACGACTTCTCGCATTTTTGCGTCCGACGAGAGGCCGGTCGAGAATTTTTCACCGCCACCGCAAGTTAGCAGAATGAGTGAAACTCCGAAACCCAGAAGCCATTTCATCAGGCAGGGTTTCGTAGTTGTACCCCTTCCCTCAACCTAGTCTTCGTGGCGACATTAGAGGTTCACGGTTTCCCCACCGTTGACCATCTCATCGAGCTACAATACGCGTTCCGCAACATCAAAGCTGATTCTCGCACTGACGTCCCTTCGCCGGCGCGGGAACGGCTCACTCACTTCATTTTACAAAAAACCACCGGTTTGTAAATGGACGTGGTGCTCAAATGATTATAGGATAGAGATCGTGATCGCCTACTTCACTGGCTCACTGGATTTCATCGTCATCAACAATGTGTGCATTATCGACTGCTCCATCACGAGGCAGCACAGAGCGCAGAAGTGGCCTGGCCGAAGCATGAAGAGTGTCAAAACAGGATTGGATTGAAACATTGGGCGCCTAATATTTAATATACTGAAAGGCGAATAAATTCAAAACTCGAAAAATTGGATACATTTTCGTTAACTCATAAGTGCATGGTGCTATATAATTTCCATGTCTTATTGTTTATGAAACTTCTAAATTGATCGATGATGAACTCATGATTGCATGCACAGGTGTACAGGATAGTGCGAAATAAACTATTATAGTCATGTTTTTGCAATAAATGTTCTGTACAAAACCAGTTCTAGCCGTTTTTAGCCACAGAGAGCCTGATTGTTTCTCTCACATCATTTTCATAAGTCTTACCCCAAAACATTCCAGCACACCAAGTTTCGTCGAAAGCCGGAAACTTTCTGCCAACTGTGCCAAAGCTCTGAACAAAAGACTCGTTGCTTAGAGAAAGCGGATCTTAATGTCTGCTGAGCCACCGGGTCGCTCAATACGCGCTTCGCCGACGCCTTCACCTTTAAGAACACGTTCTCTGCCGGATTCAACATATATGAGTGCAGCGACAGGAACTTCAGCTCATATGACGAGCCAGCCATGTTCTCTTGCAGTTTGCGCGTCTTGTGGATGTAGGCGTTGTCCCAGATTAGCCACGCACCATTCATCTCCTCCCTTTCGCGCAGACGCGCAGCAAGCTCGGGGATAAAGGCACAGAATTTGACGCCGCTGTAGATTCCATTGCTGATGATCTTTCTGTGACCGAAGCCATCGTAACTCATCCCAGTAATTGGCGTCATCATGCTACCTCTGACCGTCGGCAGTATGACATTCGTACGCGCACCTCTTCTTAAGCGAGCCTGAGTCTTTCGCAGATGAAAGCTAAACCCACTTTCTTCGATAAAGATGCACTATGAATACTATGAATTGGACCATGAGGCATGTTACCAATTACTTTGATAGGTGGCAAAAGACCGAGTTTACCATTTTGAGAGTTATTTTTATTGTCAACTGCGAGAAAGCAATCAGAGTTTTTCTCGACTTTTTGTAGATGAAAGCGCATCACAATGACGGGTAATTTAAGCTTAAAATCGTCGAATTCCGTTCAACGGTTAAAGAGATTGGAGTTTTGCACCCAGTACAAGTGTACTCCAGTGAAGAAAAGTAAATAAGAACGAGGCCGAGCGCTACCGTGCTCGGCTGATAATGGTCGTAAAAGCACGCGGCGATTTTATACGGAGTTTCACATATACTGATGCTTCGTCTTCGTTACGATGTTCCGTATTACTGACAGGTATTGCGTTAGATAAGACACATACGAGCTGTTAAGTGTTTTTGACTGAATTTAAACGTGGGATGGTTTGTCTCGCTCTGTATCCTAAAACTCAATAACATTCAACGGTGTTGTAATCTGTGATCAACATAAACCATGGGTGCTCAAAAAAACAGTTGTTGCGAATTGCCTTTCAATATATTATGCTGCTGTTGTCCCGATCATCCTACCTTACGATTAGGATTGAGTGTATTTTGCTACATAACACTGCCAATTTGGATTCTGCCTGCGCTTATAGTAGGCATAGTAAGTGCAGTTCTTTAAGTCAGCGTTTCTGTAATGACATGACAGTGTCAAGAATAATTGAAAAACTGCTGGCCAATTTTCAACAAAACCATATAGTTTACTGATCACTCTCTGAGAGCGGAGCATGAAAGTGTGGGACAAAGAAAGCTTTTAAGAGCAGGGATGTCTTTGGTATTTGGAATCCCTTGTATCTTCTCAATTTTCTAATTCTCATATTTATTCGACTTCTCCAGCTCGTGGGTTTTAGTTGTTCGCCTGATGCAGTGCCACTATTTCCCCTATATCCTCAAATTATTGTCTATCGCACCTCCCATACGATTTACCTGATACTGGTCCGCCAAAAACAAAGTGACGAACAATTTGGGCTTAATTTTTTACTGGAACCTATTGAGGAGTCCAAATCAATTCCCCATGTTTGGTTTTTAACAAGTTTTCTGACGTTACATTTAAAGTTTCATTTTGGAACTGTTAATCTGAACAAGAGAGATAAGATAATGGCATCATATGTAATATGTCATGAGCATCATTAATTGCTGCTTTTCCGCTTCTGGAAAATTTGGGAAGTAGACGGAAGTAGCAAGAAAACAATTCGAAAAACACAGGAAGTTGTTTCCAATGATAGTTGAAGACTTCCTCGATTATTATTTTTGTAAAATTAATACTCTTTTTATGAAAAAAAATTGTTTCAGCCCCTATGGTGTATAAAAGGATGCAAGTGCGCCAGTCATATTGGGTCAGTTCTTTTATTAAAAATAATTAAACGGAATTTATTTTATAACGATATACGCTATGTCATTGAAAATGAGAGAGTGCTTTAAATTTTTCATATTATCAATCTGCATATCATTTCATATAATTTATAATCGTTTGAAAATGGAACATTTTTAATTAATTTATTGAAACTTACTTTTACGACAAGATTTTTGGGAGATGTAAAAACTTCGAGGAGTTGAAATCATATTTGCATGAATTTTAGGTCAATTGATTTTGACACCTTACATTCAAATTATCCATTGAGCCTTTTTCGTTTTACAAAATGTCTCGTAGTCCCCAATTAATGAAATTACGAAAACTGAAGATTGCGTTGGATAAAAGTGATGCCAAATTGCTTTACTTATAAAGAATCCTATAAAGGTGATGCCTCAAATCAGGACTTACATTTGTGCGGCAACAACACTTTTCGGAGGTATGAAATCACGCGCCAATTACTCATGTTTAATGATTTAATCAATCAGATGTTGACGTGAGGCGGTATTTTGTATTTGTTCCAGCTAACTTTCTCCTAATCAAAGATTTCATCAATTTCCTCACAGCTCCTTTTTACCGTATGAGCGCCTTAAGAAACAGTGACAGTAGCTTGAACGTTTGAGCCGAGGTTAGAGCTTCGGTGAGGCGCTCTACTTTGGCCGCTTGAAAAACGAACCAATGATCTCTCTTCATTAATTTCATAATTATTGCTTATTTATATGCCCTTCGAAACCAGCTGGACGTCACTTCACGCCCTTCTCATCTAGTACGACCGGTCATAATTTTAGTGCTTCTGCGACTGCTACAACTGGTGGAACGGCGGGTACAACAGGGGCGACCGGCGGTGCTGCAGCTACCGTTGGCGGCGGCGTTAAACTTGGAGCAGTAATAGTTGCTGTTGTTATTGGAGGCGTCACTGGAGTTGCAGTGAACGGAGCGGTTATAGGAGGGATCGTCATAGCTGGCAAAACTATTACTGACAACGCTAAAGCAACCGTGGCCCCTACCGGTATATTATACACTATAACTAAGCTTAGGTGGTTATGTCGTCGTATATTTATTTTCACATTCCAAACGATACCAGATTAACCTTTTTTAGAGCGAAGAATCCGCGGATGCACTATTGAAATGTGTTTGACAAATGTGTCAAAAAATTGACAGTTTGAAAATAAACTTCAGATTTCGATGAAAATTTTTATTCTATGGTAATTTAGGTCGGGACTTCCATAAATAGCGTCAAAATTTTTCCAAAATGTTTCTTTGGTCAAGTTGTAGGGCGAGAAATTTAACTTTGATTAGATGATTACAAAAACGGGATCAAAATCAGTTTTTCTATATGTCATTTAAGAGGACGTGAAGAGAGAAAGCTGAAAATATGAAGTTTTGAACTGTAATGCAGAGCTAATACATTACGAAAAATTGTATAGGTCGCATTTTTTCATTTTTAGTTTTTGAAATACTTAGGAAAGGAGAACAAAGTTTTGCCAAAGCAAAGGTTACCCTAGGAGTAGTCTCCTAACGCTGGGCCATTGAACGGTACCATTCAACTAAATATCTATTTGCAGACACAGGTCTCCATTTTAACCCAACTTTGGTCCTCGTCAATATTATAATAGTCTTTCTCGCACTTCGGATGTTTACATTATGTAGCGAAAAGTTTTTCTATACTGTTAATCAAAATTATTCTAGTATTGAATCTTTATTTTAGAAATATCTAACAGAACCATAAAAGTAGTCAGAGTCATACTAAAATGGTACTAAGAGAATAGTTTAACTTGTCAAGTGGACACTGGTGGACAATCAAATTATTTTCTTTTTAGTCTTAGTAAACAGTACTAAATTTTGTAAAACTGCTCAAGAAGACTGAAGCATAGTGATTTTTGTGTTAGAAAGAAGTTCAGAATGGTTGCTATATTATTAGAATTTTTATTCGTTCTGTTAATTAATTGGGTCATTGCAAAAGTTTTTTCGTATTTTACATACCTTGCTTTGAAGAGCCATATCTTTGCACTTCATGCGTTTTCTTAGCGTTCTTAAACTCAAATGAAAGAGCGGAAAATTCTTTATCAATTAGTATACAAGTTGTTTACATTCGACCGCGAAGTTGTTGCTGTCAACCCTTCAAAGCAGTGTTTTCCTTTTTTCCAATGATATTTACAACTGTGTGCAATTTTTCTGCCTGTTTTCTGTCCGTTTTCTATGCAAATGTCGAATTTCAGGCAAAGTCGACGACATTGTGAGGATCTTTTAGCAATGAGTTCGCGATCGAATGTAAATAATTCACATATCAGTCGATAGGGAATTTACTGCTCTTTCATTTGAGCTTAAGAACGGAAAATACCACGCGCGCAATACAGAGCTATAGCTCTTCAAATTAAGGTATGCAAAATATGAAAGAACTTTTGTTGTGTCCTAATATAATTACATTTCTGAAAGTGCACTATAGTGAGATGAACATGTAACAAAATAGGCGATTACTTGATTTTCATCGTGATTATCATGTACCCTATTTAATAATAGCGCTGTCCAAATCCAATGTCTGTTATCAAAATTTTAGGTAAAAGTAGTGCAAAAATATGTCGGCGTGGACGACAACGAGCAGAGCAGACTCTCTAAACGACTACTGCTTCTCCCTCCTCGTCTCTACAATTTTTATCCTAATCCTCCAGAAGTATTAAATCATGACACGCTTGATAAAGTCCTCGCTTTTCTGGCATTATTTTAAGGGAGGAATTTGTGTTATTGACTGTCAGTCGAAAGCAAAATATCGAATGAAAAATCTTACTACTTTCATTCCTAATCAATTACATACAAGTAAATGGATATTTGATGATACGAACTTTACACTGGCGGGTAATAAGGACATAACTCGCGTTTAATTTCTAAAAGATGAGTCTATTTGGCACAATCAGTTATTTATAAAAGCTTATGCCGGCCTGCGCATAATGCGCCTGACTAAATCAGGTTTGGAGTACATCAACTTAACTGAGATCACCCTAATAACAACAAAAAAATCAAGTAATGTTAGTCGAGCGATTTAAAATTTTTGCTGCTTTTTTCAATTGCTTCTTTTCTGCATAATTGCTTGCTTTCGGGTCAATCATTTAATCGGCTGAGTTGAAGGTTTTTATTGTCAGTACAAAACTATTCATTAGCATACGAGCTGAGCAGAGCTGTGTTATATTAGAAATGTTACATGTGCAGCGGAATTTTTCAGATGGCACCACGAGCGAATCAAGTACTACAGGCCAAATGCAGTCGCAAACGAATATCGAGTCTACTACTGCAACTTTCCCGCCCTCTTATCCTTGTCTGCGGGATATAACACTTATGATGGACGTTTCTTCGGGGCTGTCGAGTCAAAGCAATTGCCAAGCGGTGAGTAATGTTGCAGCTATGCTGTTAGCTTTATTAATAAGTTGAAGGCATAGAGAAAATGATACGTGAAAATTTGTACCTTGTCCAAGCTATTGCAATACTAAGTTATGAACATTTCCACAAGGCGGGTGCTGGATTGCTTTTCACCTAATGCATCACCATCAGCTCTAATCAATCAGTCTATATGTTTTTTTCACTTGTTTAGCAAATAACGTTCATTTCATCAGTTCTGACATCCAGTTGGAATGTATCTACTAGTCAGATTGAAAGCGCCCCTGTTGTTTACGACTCCCAGTTTATGCAAGGACTTGGGGACTTTGCTTTCAAAAATCTAAAAGAAGTGCAAGAAGCTGTTGATGCTACAAGTCAGTTTTGTCAGATGGGCGATGCACCAGGAATTACAAAGTAAGGAAATACTGGCTATCCGTAGGCTCAATTCACCTGTCGGACTTAAAAAATTTTTCGCGTAAAAGTCGCGCAACGCTCCCACGCGTCTCTCTTTCGCGCTAGAGTTCGGCTGTCACATTTGACCCGCAGGGTCAGCGCGTCGGGTCAGAGTGACCAAGCCCCGCCCCTACCGATCGTCATGCCTCGCGCGCCATGCTTGGCAACTACAGTGGAATTCACTTATAACGGTTTCGCTTATACCGGTATTTCGCTTATACCGGTAATTTTTGCCGGTCCCAAAGTATATCTTCCCATACAAATAATTTCGCTTATACCGGTAATAGAATCGGCAGACCCATCTTCAGAAAATGGGTTCATCATGATCGATTCAAGTGACATATATATGCTAAAATCACTGCTTCAGTATTCATAATCTGACTTCAGTACCTAACAGGCATGTTAGCTACGCTTCCTGGCGTCTAACAACGTTAAAGGAGACTATTCTTTTTGTACCAATATTTCGACAACAATGAGAAAATTTCGCTTATACCGGTAATTTTGGCCGGTCCCGCAATTACCGTTATAAGTGAATTTCACTGTACTGACTTAGTTATTTTGTGCAGTTATTTATTGCGCGTTAGGGGAAAGTGATTAAACGATACAAACCGCATTTCTTTTAATAATTCTCCTCCTTACAAAAAGTCTCAAATATTGAAATTACCTCACAAAAATTCGCGTTAATATTGATCTCCTTTTCAATAATTTATAATCTTTAGCTTGATGCTAATGTTAAACATGTTTCAATTTTTTAATTCGTAATAATCACTCAGGCGATGCCTTATTAAAAGAAAATGCGGTTTGTCAGGATAGTTATATACAGGGTGTTTGGTTATCAAGTACAAAATTTGCTTTTGAATAATATTTCTCTGTGTGCACCGATCAAGCTGAAACTTGGTAAACTTATAGCCCAGCCATTCCCGTTTTGTGTGGAAAAAGAATTATAGAATTTAGCAAGCGCATTTTCGAGATATGGCCAATCAACGACAAGCACACGTTTTAAAGCGAATTACCTGCGACGCGTGAGGGTAAATTCATGGGTGAGGTCGGCAAGATAATTTTTGATAATTTCTGCTTCAAATAAATGGAAATGTGGATTTTATTTTGAAAACCGTTTTTTCATCGAATTAAAGCAAAAATTTCTTCATGCCGACTTCACCCATGAATTTCCTCTCACGCGTCGCAGGCAATTCGCTTTAAAACGTGTGCTTGTCTTTGACTGGCTATATCTCGACAATGCGCTGACCAACTTCAATATTTCTTTTTCCACACAAAACGGGACTGGCTGGACTACTAGTCTACCAAGTTTCAGCTTGATCGGTGCGCATTAAGAAGAATTATTCAAAACCAAAGTTTGTACCTGACAACCAAACACCCTGTACTCTTCACAGGATAATATCACAAAGTGTAATTTACAAGATATACTCACTAGGCGAAATCGCGGCTCGCTAAATTCAGGAAGTTCATGAAAATGCGAGTGCTGCGAAAAGCTTTGTTCGCGCGATCATTGCGAGCAGGGTGAGGTACGCGCTGTATACTTTTCCTCCACAATTCCGCGAGATGTTAACTCAGCTCCTTGCCAACAATCCTCTTTTTGCAACAAATATTATGCCTCAGCCGATTCCAGGCAACTTCTATGGCATTTGTCTTTTCCTCTGTGTGTGAATCGGTATAAAATTTGGAGTAATTTACAGTTTAATAATTTTTAATTCAGTCGATCGATGCCCACCCATGTGCCCATTTAGATGGCTATAAAGGCGCCTAGCCCCCACACACGGCACGAGGAGAGATGGTCGGGAAGGGCGGGACTTGGTCACTCTGACCCGTCGCGCTGACCCAGCGAGTGATGGGCGCCGCGAATGTGACAGCCGAACTCTAGCGCGAAAGAGAGACGCGTGGGAGCGTTGCGCGACTTTTACGCGAAAAATTTTCTAAGTCCGACAGGTGAATTGAGCCTACGGATAGCCGGAAATACTTAAAAGTTGTATTTGTTAACTATATCGTTGAATTTGATATAACTTTTCTTCGATGCAAGCTGAAGAATTTTCCTTTTTTCAATACTGTGCAGATATTCTTGTTAAACCATGTTCAAAGATCATATTCCGCTAAAGTTCAGTCATTGAATTTAAATAAAAATTGACTACGTCTAATATATTGATACAAGGTCATGAACTACTGAAGCATGTTCCTCAACCGAGTTATCTCAGTTTTCAACTACTGAGCTTTAGTAAAATAGGCCTCAGGTGGAGTCATTTTTAATTATATAAATGTACTCACAGTTACAATTAACATTCAGGTATAGCGAATGTGACAAAAGTGATTCAGTTGTCTCCAATTTTAGAGGCTTATCAGAGGCATCAGCTCCAGATGGGCAAGTGGCGCCTGGTCGTCGGTCGGGCGTGCTTGGTGTTACTATTTTGTTCACTTCTACAAGGTTGGCTCACTTTTTTAAATTTTGAACAAAAGTGTCCGAGCTAGTTTTGCAATTTTATCTATCATTCCGATCATATAAAAAATTTCATCGCTTTTCCATCTTTGCCTATAATCCTATTATTGATTTTCTTAGCAATCCAACAGATGTCGGCACTGCAGTGCAGTATGCGAACAAGTTGAAAACAAATGGCGACATTTTGATTGTTGTCGCTATGGGACCGAATGCGAATTCGGCAACGCTGGCGCCGCTGGCGTCAGGACCTAATTTCGTGTTTACCGCTGCTGACTACTCGGCTCTTCCTTCAAATGCTGCACTGGCATCTCAGATAAATGCAGCTCTGTGTATAACTGCGTAAGATCATCAAGTTTTGTGGGGACAACTCCAGCTACTACAATGATGCACTGATTGTCCTTGCGTTATCAAATTCATTCTTCGCTCAGCCGGACTATGGAGCTCGTCCCTCTAATTTGGCTTCGAACATCGTTCAAGCGTTCCATTGCTAGTACTTCATCAGTTACACTAGTGCTTCGATTACTTCTTTTTTATCATACATTTGTAAATTAACAATCGCAGTTCAAGTTACTGAAATAAAATCGCTTTGTGACGTCGACTGTTTATATTTGCATTCAACCATTACACTAGTGGCTCGTTCATTTATAATGAAATTAGTTATGACTTCAAAATTTATTAATCTTTCAGCAAACTCATTGCAGCTTTCATTTAAATTAATGATATAAGTATACGATGCATTCTGATTGCTTGGTCAATGTGATACAGTGAAACCCGGATAAGTGCACTGGTTTTGGAAGCTTTTCTATGCCCCGAACTTTTTTCGCCCTATGTTTTGTACATGATCCAAACTCGGATAAGTGCACAACCCGGCTAAGTGCACACAATTTTCTTGCCGGATCGATGTGCACTTATCCGGGTTTCACTGTATTGATATTCATTTTTACGAAATCGCGAAACTTTGGGGATTTTATTTTGCCGATTTCACGTCTTATCATGAATGCGCTGATCGTTTCGGTTTAATACTCAAAGTATAAACGATTGAAAAAATCCGCTTAGTTAACTAAAAATTCTAGCTATATGTGATCCATGTCTCGATATAAAACGGTGACATATGCGCCGTTAGCTATCACCTTTAATGGCAGCAGATGATAAGCAGTAGATGAAGCTTTGAATACTTTGCTTTGAAAGCACATTTCTGGATTATACACTGTATGAGAATTTTTTTCGCTAAAATTTTAGAGGAATTTTCAGCGCCCCCGATGATGTCACGGCCGCCATACAACCGGCCGAGCATGTGCATGCATTAGAAAACTTCATAGTGATAGGCATGGGGTCGAACGTTAACATGAACCTGTTGACAAGGCTGACCTCGCCGAATTCCGCCTTCCCCTGGCCCGACTACAACAATCCAAGAAACTTGGCTTCTCAAATATTTAATGCGTACCTGTACCATTAGTTTTTGTTTCATTCACATCAGACTTTTTATACGTTATATTAATATTCAATTTTGTTTAACATGTATCTTGCAGTTGCATATTATACGATAAAAGCTACCTTAATATTCAATCGCTGTTTACGAAGGTAACGAGCAATCGAACAAGATGCGAGATAATACCGACGTTATTTTCCGATTTACTACCGACGACGACGTACTCTACCGCGCACTGCTGATATTTTCCCAGTTGAATACGCGCGCTACTTACTGTAAATACTTTATTTGACGTTTCGTGTGTTCGCGCTGCGCCGTCTGTTTCAACGGTGCAGACGATGTTGAAGCGTTCAATAGAAGTTAACAGGAAAGCTAAATAATAGAAAAAAAGAGAAGGTTGAGAGACGAAAGCAGTTGTTGTTATCGCGGAAAAACAGATTATTGAAGATGTCGGCGGTTCGAAAAATTCTTCCTTTGTGCCGAATGTGTCAAAAACGTCTAGTAGCTTCTTCGTCGTCATCGTCGGTAATAACTTTCTGATATGTGTCGCTATTTTCGAATCACATTAAACCATGCGTGTATGTTTTCAGGGCGTCTTTCAAAATAACGACTTGCCCAAGCCAGGTTTGCAAGTCATAACGCAACCGATGAAATGGGTGCAACAAGAAGAACGCCGCAATAAACAGATTGAGAAAGCCTACCAAGACTATGAAAAGAAATACGGCGTCGATAGAAGAAAGAGTCGTTTGATTATTAGTGAGCGATTCTTTTACTTTCTTATTCTGTTACTGAGAGCTTGATTGCAGGTAGTCCACGTAAAGAATTCAATCACTACGATGGAATGCGTTATCCGCGTGGTGAAATGCCACTGATTTGCCAATATTGGCAGAAGAACAAGTACAAGGATGAATGGTTCACTATCCATGCATCTGGCAAGGTGGCGATTTTTTTCTCGCATGAAAGTGGAAGGTGGATTAGTGTAGCTCTTGGGAGTATACTTTAAATTGTTGTTCCCCACGCATGACTAATAGGCTTGAAATCTTACATATATTGTAATTAGTTTATCGTTATGAACTTTTGTCATACTAACTTATCCTAATACACTCTAAGTTGATTAGTTCTAGAAATAATCGTAATTCCCCATTAAGCTTTCAAAAAGAATTAAGAACAATTTAAAAAGAATGCGATTACCTTTCAGAAGCCAGCGTTCAACGATTTGCTGCCAAAACAGTTCTCCCACTTCGCGGACAGTTTGCATCCGAAAGTTCTGGAAAATATTGAGCGATTGAAGTACAAACGACCGACGGTAGTGCAAGCGCGTGCTATTCCGGCATTTTCACACCAGCAGCATATGTTTATCGCTGCGGAGACCGGGTCGGGCAAGACGCTCGCCGTCGCAGCGCCCATTCTTTCCGATCTCATCGAGCAAAAGACCCTTGGGCGCACAGACTATAAAGGTTCGCTCATTGGGCGTTTACTTAGTTGTATATCCTGAATAACATATTCTTATCCTGAGTTATCCAGAATTGTAACCTGATTTGTTCAGAATAGTATCCTGAGTAATAAAATCATATTCTGAGTTATTCAGAAGTTAGAAATAATTAAATCGTATGAAAACTACAGTTAAGTTCTAGATATACACGGTAGTTTAGAAATAAAGTACTTTCGAAATTTTGATGTTCGATGTCAACTATTCTATCCCCTGCTTGTAGAAACTGGCCGGCTTTGAGAAAGAAATTAACTTCTGTTACAACATATTAAAGTCCTTTGATTAAGAAACGATATGCTTTCTCTTTACATATTGTTGTGGTTGATGACGAAACATGAAATCGCGTTTAATTTCAGCCATATTCTTGTCGCCGGGAAAGGAGCTGCGAAACCAGACAGCAGCAATGATTTCCAATCTCGCGAAGGACACGGGATTGTCAGTGAAACTAATAGATTCATTAGAAGAGGAAGAGGTGTTGGCAGATGTACTCGTCGGCACGCCTGGATTGGTGGCTGAGATGATGAAGAGTGGCGCTTTCGACGCCGCCGCCGCCATTCGCTACCTCGTCATCGACGAAGCCGACATGCTCCTTGATGATAGCTTCGTCCCCGTCCTCACTGATTTGTTCGAGAGCATCACCATTGGCTTCGTCAGTCTCGCAGGCTCGCGCGTTGAAGGTATGCACGCTTTTTCATCGCTTTTATATCTGTTCGTGGGGCTTCTTTTCACTTATTTGCCTGCGTCTAACGCGTTTGTATCCCAATTCGTCACTTTTTCACCAAACTGAATCATTTTAATAATTACAGTGGAATTCGCTTATAGCGGTTTCGGTTATAACGGTTTTTCGCTTATACCGGTCAAGTTTAGCCGGTCCCAAAGCGTGTCTCCCCATACAAAAAAGTTCGCTTATACCGGTATTTCGCTTATAACGGTCAAAAAGTGCCGGTCCCGCAGAAACCGCTATAAACGAATTCCACTGTAACTTGAACACAGGCTTGACGGAATGTAGCGCAGTAACGACAAGTTATTTGGCATATATGACCGATTTCAGTGAAAGATCGTGTAACTTCAATGATATAATTTTAAAGGACTCACTACTTTTGATGCCCAGCCTGCGATGCAGAACTTTAACTAATTAAGCCTAAGCCTAAGTAGTAGAAAGGTTGTGTGTGTTATTTGGGGCGTGCAGACTATAAACAATATATTGCAATAAAGACGCTCTAAATCTAACGCGGAGCTTTTCTTTTCGAAAAGGACGTTTCTCACTTGAGAGAAGACTTTTTTTAATCAGCTGACTTTGAAACTGTCCTGTGTCTACTTGGAAAGCGTTCGCAATAAAATGTAAATGATGCATATGCTCTGATGTTGCACAATCTCAAACGGCGTTAAAAATAATTTTAGGCACTCGTCTCATTTTCTCATCGGCCACACTCCCGGATGGATTGCAAACATTGGTAGAGGGCGTGGTGGACACCAAGAATTTGCTCTACGTAACGTCAGACCATCTTCATCAAGTACTTCCACATGTAAAGCAGACATTCATTCGTGTTCGTGAAATGGATAAGCTTGACAAGTTGGTCGCTATCTACAATACCAAGTCGGCTGATGGACAGCTACTCGTATTCTGCAAGGTTCGCTTCTTGTTATAATGTTTTATAGCATACTTTCCATAGTAGTTCAGTCAGAATATTCTAGAAGGTTGCACTCCGCGATATATCTTATAGAAAGTTCCATACGGTTCCCTATATAAGTGTGTTAGTACAGTATTAGGGAGTCACGTATCCCCACTAGAGTAACTCGCGGGTCAGACACTTCGAGAGGATCGTGATTCTCCTGTGATCAACAGATTTCAACAGTTAATACATGAAAATGAAGCTCGTGATGTGGTCTATTCATTTCTTGTAAAAACATTTTCATATCTCATTTCGGTGTATTCTAAATTTCAATAAATTCAATTGCGACTGGGGCGGCGCTGTTGAAAGTAAATGCAATCAGCTCTATCACCCCCTTTCGGTGCCTATCAGCGCCCCCGGTGGCGAACGCGCTGAAATGGTTTTACCAAGAATATTATTTATTCTTGTCATAATGCATGTAGATTACAGTAAGTCGGCGGGCACCTCTCATCGAACGAAATTTGGCTGTTAATGAAAGAAAATGATATCAACGATCATTCAAACCTTGGCGACATTGCATCTCAGCTTAAAATAATCCTCATACCATGATCAATATATCAACAGAATCCTTAAGGTATTTTGAAACGCTTGGTCGAGGAGTTTTCTCGCAAAAAACTCTCTTTCTAGCTTATCATTTAATAAAGAAATAATGAAATTTTAGGATCAAATATGAAACTATTAAGGGAGTTTTAAGTGAGTAAATTTCTCGACCAAGCGTTGCAAAATAGCACAAGGATTCTATTGATATCAAGATCATAGCACGACGATTCCTTGAAGCCGAGATAAACTGTCATCAAGGTTCGACTGCTCGTTATT
>NIUQ01000839.1:0-39291 GCA_002796945.1 Plectus sambesii
TGCTTGCATTTACGTATTGATGTTGATGTCTGGACGGAGGCCAAAGGCCGACGTGCTTCGACTGACTAGGGTGGCTGAATTACGCCGACTTTCGTCGTTGGTGCCCGGCGCTGTACTTTCGGAACGAGGGAGCGGTACTATCGGAACGAGGGAGCTGGCAATATTGTTGCCCTTTGGGCGGAGCCGTTCTCCGGTGCTAGTGACGTCACTATTTTGACAAATTACTTATTCTGATTGGTGGTTGCTATGGTTGCGCCAATCAACAGTAGTGAATTATTGAACTCATGACCATGACGTTATCTTGCAAACAGCACTCATTTTCAGTCCCTCCTTGGATATGTTTAGTTGGATACAATCCAACGTTACAATCTTATTCTTTTTAATGTAAGGAAGAAGCTATGGTCATTTGCTGAATTGATATAATCTACAAAGAACAACACTATTTCCAACTATGGCGAGATAACAGAACCCCTCAAATTGGCATTGCTTCCTTACGGCAACGAATTTTCACCCTTATCTATTCAGAATTGCTTAGAGGATAATATGCTGATCCCTAGGTTGACGTATTTCGATATAGATTGCGTTTAGAGCTATGACAAAGTGCCCCAATACAGAGTGAAGTCCCGTTGGGCGTTCTCCTTAATAATAAACTTGGCAAAAGAATAGCCAAAATTTCTTCGTCAGTAACATCGCCTTAAAAGAAATATGCGCAGTACAATACATAAACTTAGCATATATCGTTGAAGGGCCAACGTTATTTGCGTTAAGGCTGACCGTGGCAGGTTTGGTAACAACATTTATGAATGTGATAAAATGAATCTGAATACTATTATTTTATTCTTTTTATCGCAGGAACTGTGAAATCATAAGAGATTCAGAACAGTTCGCTCTTACTCAGAGTCTTCGTTTTTCCTTTTATAGCCTTGCGCTAACGCTATTTGCATTTTGAGCGACGAATATTCCGTTACGAGACCAAAATCACTTTCTTCAGTTTATGATGAAGAAATTTTGTCCCTAGTTTCTTATCTGAGCAGCTAAGATAATGCGATCAATGATGAACAAGCCCACTCCACACGGATTCCCATTGCTTTTTCATACCTTCAAATCTAGTCTTAAAAGCTACTGCACTGCAGACGTATTTCGCAGTTTTAGGGACGCACCAGAAGACAAACTAATTGTTAATAGAGACGTTATTGGGTGTTCAATATAATCAAAATTACCGTTTCTCAAGTTTAGATTAATGTCCACTATTGTAACTGCGGAAACTATAAACGAAAAAACATTTTACTAAAGTTTCACCAACCACGCCTGAAAGTAGGGCGGGGTCGTGGCCATTTTTCGGGATGCTTCTGGCGCTCAATGAGTTCGACACAAGACCACATCGAGTTGTGCAGCTGTTAAAGTATGCAGATGATACGATCCACTATTCCGACCGAATGTGGAGGCGAAACGCCACGTATAGCTCGTTACACTCGCGTTAATTTGGATGATATCATCTGTGATGGCGAAAAATGAACAAATTAATTTAATGATGAGTTAATCTTTAGCAGCGTCATCGATAGGTTCGCCTTGCTCGCATTACGTAAGCCTAAGCCTAAAGTAAATACAAAAGCGCGCACCTGCAATACAAGTACTATTCTTGAACTTTATCGATAAATTCCCGAAATATCTGCCTCTTACGACTGATAGAACTGCTTTAATACGAATTGCAGCCAATGTTCCATGGATAGTTGTAATTTCTTTCTCAACACTCAAATGTTCTTAGTTTAAGGTTGCAAACTATTCTGCTAACAGACGTTTCAATAAAGAAATGAAAACGACACCCCGGTTTCGAGAAGATAAAAATATTGATAATTTTTGTCGACTTACGCTAACATATTTACGCTTTGTGATCGATTTAATGGTTATCTGGCTCGAAGAACACTATTAACTGCCTAAGTAAAGATGATGTCTAAGTCGAGCAAATAAGAAGCAGCTTGCGGCGAAATTAGCGGGCAAAAGAGACGTCAATAAGCTTGAGACAGACAGTGGGAAGGACGTTTCCACGGGATTTTTCCGAAAGGCAGACGCGTGGGAGACGGCTGCTCCTCGGCCATTAAGATGACCGTAGAAGTGGCAATGACAGCAAGTTCCGTCTTTGCGTCATCAGGTGACTGAAACCGACAACCCGCCCACTGGCAGCGCAGTCCCTCGGAGCAGCAAGCCGATGGAAGGAATTCGATCCTTCTTTAGCTAATGCTGTCCACAAATTACATTAAAGCCCTTAATAGACATAAAATGTCTGAGGGAGATGTGTAAGCAATGAGCGGTAGTGACTGGTAGCGAGGACCCTAAGCGGGTGCGAAGCTTTCCTATCGCATAGTGTTGACACAAAATGAGTAAACATGCGACCACTTGCCCCTGTGGTTGGCACATAATTCAATAAATTGCCTCTCTTTTAGATCTACAACAACAACAGTTCAGTCTCGGTACACTACTCACTTCCTCGATTGAATTATAACACAAATAAAAGCACTCTATTATTTATAAAGTTAGTAATTTTACATAGGGTAAATATTTATTCGTATTATTAATGGGGAAATGAGGAATAACAGTGATAACATAATGACTGTGATCGTAAAGACATTATTAAGATAGGATATCAGAGGCTAACCTAATACAAGCTACAAACTCTGTAGGAACAATCGTGAATCTTATCCTTTATTTCTCGGCTGCGAATTGTTGGATTAAACTTCAGCAATATTTCTATTCAGTATTCAACGTAAACAAAGCAGATTTAGGTAGCAAATCTATCGGAGCAAGATGCTAACCGATTAGAATGAAAGGAAATGGAGAGGCGCGTTAGTAGCGAGGGCCTTCCGTGAAACTAATGCCCCATTAAAGAGGCATTTCAAAACAACAGTTGCGTCTGACAGAGTGCAATCACACTCCGCTCTCCGCCCTTTTTCCGCTTGTTTAACAGGCACATATAGCGCACACTGAGGTTAGCTCCGAGGAAAGCGCAATTCCCTTCAGAAAATACAGATATGCCATTTGAGACAGAGCTAATCATACCCTCATAAAATGTATGACGTCATATATCATTTTTTTAATTCTATCGCCAGAGTCATGACATGAATATTAAAAATTCATAGAAAGAGAAAGAAGCATAAAACAGTTTTAGCTCGTCCAAAGGTCGAGTTAAAGCTAGAACTCTATTCTTCAGACCGCAGTCAGAAATTAATGTCTGGCTTTCAATCGATTTTCGACTAGCATAAACCGATCAGTAATAATAATTCAGACTTTGTGAAGCAGTAGCGCTAATACTTAACACTGACTGTGCCCGTGGAATCAGTAAAAGTAAATTATGACGTCATTAAATTGTGGCCATCATGATTAACACCGTTTTTGAAGTTCAACCCATTTTACTCTCGTTTTACTGCATTTGTTTATTTCAAGAGCTTATTTTAAAAGTTTATCTTATCTTTCGCGACTGATACGAACACGTACCGGAATTTCTCGAAATTACGCCCCCCCCCCCAATTTACGCCCTGGGGCGTAATCTTGATAAACTCCGGTACAGGAGCTATGCGCAATCAACCACTGAGTGGCAAGTTGTGCGCATATGGATAGAACAAACTGCATATCCAAGAACTTCCTTAAACATTTTGAGCCGCAACAGCATTCAATCGTTTTGTTTGAATAGTATTGAAATCTTCGATTTTAACATTGCATATTTACAAGACGATCACGTTGATTCAGCTTACTTTATAAACACTTTGAGCATCCCTTTACTACGGCAACTAGCAACCGTCTTGAAACAAATAAAGTATTTGTAGTCTGAATTAATGTCTCAACAGCAAGCAAAATATTGCGTAATTGAAAAAGAAGTAAAATGTATGGCTACTTACTACGACTCATGAATATCGGAGGCTGAGGACTAGAGCGCCAAGATGGTCCAGGCATGTCCATCCATAGAGCGTGCGAACTACTCATCAAATCCAAATTCATCTTTAATTCAATCTGCCTGCAAGTAAGACTTGAGAAGTATTTATTAAAGGTATATAATTTTTGAGTATTCTTTCAAAGTACAAGAACTGTGATAAATCATGGATCTTTGTTTAAACAATGTGCAAATGCGCGAATCACGCACAGCGTCGTCGCAGTAAGGCACCCAAAACTCGGTAAAGTAAGCCTTGGTCTAAAGTGATAATTTAAATATCATTTAAGATTTCACTGTTCTGGAAGTGAACATTTTTGACACGGTTATACTTACGAAGTGCTTTACAGAGCTAACACTGATCGTACGAATGCATATGAGCATGGGAAACTATGTGGCATTTTGCTTAGGCTTTCGTCATTCATTTAATGAACATCTGCCGTTTTTAATGGAAGAAATGAGACAGACGCCCTTTAACATGTGCATTCAAGACGCTGCTATTTGAATTCATCTTTTGTCCACGTCCTTCAGTCTCTTTTCCAACTTTCCCTCACTCATTCGTCCCATATGCAACAGAAATCAGACCAGTAAGGCCTATTATCTTTTTTCTTTAAGAAACATTTCTGGAAGAGGGGATACTACAATAGAAGTAGGGAAAATAGCTATGCAAGGCCTTGAATCTTCAAGCTCGTGTGTTGGCTATCAGTAAGAAAGTACTTCCTTACGGCAATCGTTGCAAAAACGTGGAATTAAAAGAACACAGAAAAGAAATTCACTTACCGCAGCGATTAATCCCCCCTTGGGCCTTTGATCAAACTTTATGTATATTTAAATTAAGTTAAACAACATTGAAACTCGGACAGGTGCAAATGGACGAGGATGCGGCCACTGACGCATTTATATTTCATATCAATTTTTCTATCAAAATGGAGGTCTCAAGAGTACATTTCTCACGTATGCAATTAATCAAGTTACGCTGTATATAGTCGCAGTTTAACCGACATCTCAGATAAGACCAAGGCCTTTGCAGTTTGCTAAAATATTGAAATCTCATAACTACTTTTCATGCAAAACCAGCCAAAATCTTTTATTGAATTTCAAACAAAGTATTGCTTCTGAAAAGAAATTTCAAGTTTTCCAACCTACTGTTTTCTCCAATCAACCCGTACACAAAGATAAGCCTTGAGTGAAAGCAGACGAGCAAAATAAGAGAGCGATCGCCGCCGTATCAGCCCGCGGCTGAGATCCCCTATGGCAGTGTAAATAACTATTGCCCGAGGTGTGAATTAGAACTATAATCGGCCTATAGCTAACCATTTGTTCGTCGCCATGACAACTTCACTTTCCGCACTGCCACTTTCAAATGATACTTCCGGCGTAATTGGCAGTCGTCGGAAATCGGTCTCTACGGATATCGCCGATTACACCCCCTCCCAACTCACGTGAGTCGACCCAACAAGCGTTTTCCGGATTGTTCCTAAGACACACACACACAATTGCTCAGCAAATGACACAGCGATCTTTGTTGGTGTTCGATCGGCGGTTGCAAACGGTTAAGCTCTGAGTTGGGCTTAGGTTCAGATTTAGTCTCTCATTGAAAGTATTTCTGCTATGATAAACGACGATTCAGATTAATTTGACTAATATTATGACAGATTGAAATGAAGGCTGAATTCAAAACATATTAAAATTTAATAACGTTAAATATTTGCATAAGGCTTGTGAAACTGAGAAATGCGAAAACATACGGATTACATTTCTGTATTCCACACTGGCGTTCGTTTTATGAAACTGGCCCCCGGGCGCAGGTCGGTCAACAGCACGAGTATACTCCAGCGATCTGTTCTTAGTAGTCCATAGAGTTTACGAATAGTATTTGTGAAACAGTTTACTTTGGCTAATATAGATTTATTTCATTTATACAGGACAAGGCTTTTACTTTCGTCAGAGATTGCGGTTGAGAAGAAATATGGCTGAAATGAACTACATGCAGCGTTCAAAGCCGGTAAGGATTGACGGATGCAATTTTGTTCATTGAATAGCTGATAAAGCTCCCTAATTAACTGTTTAATAAATATAGTGTCTATAAAATTTCTATAACCGAAGTCTGAGTTCCTCCCCATCTTAAATATTTTCAAATGCCATTCCATATACATGTACGCAATTTATTTACTCAAGTGCGATAGGAGGACAGTGTTTCTTCATCTGTCAACAGTCATTTCACGATGATCAGTTTATCGATATTTCATGTTCCATAACTTTACTTCTTCCCGTTGAAAATTCAAACAGCGTTTATGACATTCGTCTCATGCGGCCACGATTCTCGAATTTTCAACCTTTTTCATTAACGCTACATTAATAAAAAGCTTATTCAACGTAATTTTTGATTGTTAATCTGAGGACATTAACTTCGCTATAGATTTACCATATCGCGGAATAGGTGTCAGTTTATGTATACACAATCCAGAATCTCTGCTCGTAATTACTCTACTTAATACTCATTGTTAATATTTGCATATTCATATTCGTATATTGTGTTTATTCTAAGAAGTTTATTTCACAGAACTTTTAATTCATATCAGCGATGGTTGCAGCAGTTTTGTGTCATTAGCCCTCTTAAGTGATATTTTGTAAAAGTCCTTTATGATGTCAAAAAATGGTTTCATGATAATTGAGCATCTCTAGAATGGCTATCGTACGATGGTCAGACGGGACAGTTTGGTACGACAAGCGTCAATTGATCGCGTTATAAACGCCGACGTCAAAAGAAAGGTCACCGAAGAACATCGTCATTTGCTTGAAGCGGCGGTCGTTGAGAAGGCGGAGGAGACATCGATTGTGAGTCCAGTTTCTACTCCCTATTTTGTTGTCGCAGACAAGTCTTTCCACAACACTGATAAAGATTCATATGAATAAGTATGGAAATATTCACAGTTGTGAACGACAACCACTCTTTATTACGTAATAATTTCCACTTTAAAGGCTGTGGCCAATTGTTCAATCTAACACCCTAATGATGATGAATTGTCAATCAGTACTATTTCACAAAAAATTATTAGATCTTTTTTGCTTTATTGTCTCGCATTATTATTTTACACAACGATTGCACTGGACTGGCACTATTAAAACGAACCAGGAACAGCAATGTCTGCTTAAAAAATTGTGAGTCATTCAACTGAAATTCATTATAGGTGCTGAAACAACTAAACGATGAAGGTGTCGAACTGATATGGGCATCGTCGGACCAGCCAATGCACTTCGCCGCCGTCCTCAGCTGTAAAGGATCGAAAACATTCTTGGCCACGCTTGTCCAGGAGTTAAACAATGAGCGAATCGAATTGAAACACTTGGAAACGCGCCAGAAGGCTGATGGCGCGAACAGCGGGAGATATGAAGTTCTGATTGAATGCACGAGTACCAAACAAGCGTTTCTAAAAGCCGCATGCCGACTTGAATCGAACGAGATGCTCACGAAGCTGGAACTGTACAAGCCTGATCGTCAAGCGCAGAGTGAGGGAAAATAAAAGATTTGTTATTATGGGGATTATACAGCGGGTGGCAATATTATTTATAGTAAACATGTTAATAAGGACATTTTTCAGTTCAAAAACGAGATTTCCAAATTGAAGAGGACAATGGCCAAGTGAAAAAAGTACAACAAATGTCCTCCTTGACTTGGAAAGTGTCCTTATTAAAATTTCAGTCGTTTAATAATGATTAGAGAAGAAGCAGCCTCTAGTAGTCAGCAGGATGAACTTTTCAGGTCCGTGGTTTCCAACGAGCGTCTGGGAACTGGACAAATGCGGCACTGTAGTTACAAAGTATGAGCCAGAAATCGACATTCGTCATCCGGTAAGATGAGCATTGCGTTCTTCATACAGGGTCCTATTTCATAAAGTTGCTGTAACTGCAATTACAAAAAATGTGATGATTGATTTACTGTATATAATTCAATTTTCCCGCGCGCGCCATTACTAACCATTCAGCGGCGCATTTACTATGTTTGCAGTTGCAAAAACTGCAGTTGCAATTGTTCATAAAATAGGCCCCAGTGTTGATTCTACTTAATAATAAATTACAATTCTTTAGGGCTACGGCGACGCTGGCTACATCGCACGAAGAGCGCATTTGGCAGAGGTCGCATCGAAATTTCGACAGTAGGAAAATTAAAACAGCTTTTCAAAAAATTAAATAATAGTTTCTCGCGATTATCAAACTGAAGCTCTGGTAATTTTTGGCATTCGTTTTGATAGTCGCGGTATGGCATCCCTGTAGCTCCTGAGGATATATTTAAGTAAAGCATAGCTGTTGAAATGGACCCAAGGGAGTTTAATAAAACTATTGGCACTGCAAACTGAGAGGCTCACATAATCTCGGTGGGTTGGGTATTTGAGAAGTAGGCTTCAATAGTTGTTGAACAGTCACGACAATGATTCAGTAAGCCGATGCTTTGTCATATGACGCAGCGGCAGCAAATAAGGCAAACTTCTCGCAACCTTTTACGATTACTTTACGTCAAAAGTTGATAATTTGCTTTAAGAAAACTTTAGTTGATACATATGTATTAACAATGTGATGAACTGTTAAGCGGTGATCCGATTCCAATCATCGATTATACGGCGGCTGAGCACCGCACATGGAAGGAAGTGTTTACGAAACTGAAGACACTGTTTCCCACGCTCGCTTGTATGGAATTTCGTCGCAGTCTGGAGAACTTCGAAAGAGATGGCATATTTTCGCCTGAACATATTCCGCAACTGGAGGACGTGTCGCGCTATTTGAAAAGTACAGTCGAAAATTTTGTTCTCTTAGTCACGCACTCAGCAATGCTGCAAAAGGTTAAAGTACTATAAACTTTGAAAATCGATAAACTCTTCTAAGCTCGAACTAACCTTTTTGAATTTTTGTAATACTGATGCTTAGCTCTGGCTTTTGATGGGAAGCGAGCTGATTGGCTGTTATCTTAACAATAACCAATCAACGAAATTTTCGACTAAAATTATCGAAGCGCATGAGCGGCGAGTGCTCATTTTCCGATTTATTTCAGTTATATTTGGTTTTTGATTAATCAGGATTGTAGAATTTCGTAAATTTCGCAACAGGCTTCTGATTTTTCTCATTTAGGATTGCTAGTTCGCTACTAAAAAAGTATTATTTACGACAAATAATAATTAAGCTGCCCACGCGTTAATTGCGTTGTATAAACGTTTGCATCGTCCGAAACTGTTTCTCTAACATATTGAATATGTGATTATGTGAATGATGGCAATATAAATGATTCCTGTTCTTGAACAGAAATGAATACTTCATTTTCTTCTTTTAGGGAAGACTGGCTTCCAACTGCGTCCATGTGGCGGTCTGCTTACTGCGCGCGACTTTCTCGCCAGTCTGGCTTTCAGAGTGTTTCAGGTTTGTAACACAGTAGCTTCTGATGACAGCGGTACAATAAGGCGACATGAGATGCTGCGGGAAGAAGGGAAATACTCTCCAGGACCCTGGTTCACTAAAACCAAGTCGCTGAATTCTAGGAAGATTTGTCTGCATCTCATAACTTTGAAACGCTATCATATTCGGCTGAAATATGATACTGAACCAAGTTCTCTCAAATTTCAGTGAATGTGCTTTAGTTAAATAGGGCTCTGACAGGTTCTAACTTGGTTTGATTTGTATCATCGCATTGTATTGTATGACATCCTATCCTGAAACAATGTGAATACGCTTATGGTTCAATAAGTTAACTTCCCTATATAGGCAACACAATATGTTCGTCACACTTCATCGCCGCACCACTCTCCAGAACCGGATGTCATCCATGAACTTCTGGGCCACGCTCCAATGTTCGCCGATCCAACAATGGCGCAGTTCAGTCAGGAAATTGGTTTGATGTCCCTGGGAGCGTCCGACGAAGAAATTGAAAAATTGTCTACGGTATGTGATAAGCCGTTTCATCCCAACAAATCTCCAAAATATCCTCTATAGGTCTACTGGTTTATCATCGAATTTGGCTTGTGCAAAGAAAATGGCACTTTACGAGCTATTGGAGCCGGTCTCTTGTCGGCTTTCGGAGAACTGCAGGTTTGAAATTTTATTCTGCAGTACATAATGTAATATTTTTAACTCGTTCAGTCTCTTTATGGTATGGGACATTAATGGAATCACCTGAGCTTAAACGACTGTCGAAAGACATTTTTGAGCCCATCAATCCTACAAGATTCGATTGCCATTGAGTTTTCCTTAAATGAGGCATCCTCGCCATGCTACTAAAAACAGTGGGCCAATTAATGTTTGCAAGTGCTCTTTGTTCCCTTACATAATGCGTAAAAATCATGAATCCTAGCTTTTGCTTATTTTAGACACTATCCGATCAAGCTAGAATGATTTGCTAGCCGTAATGCACTAATCCATCCTGTTGACGTGAAACGATTTCCGAAATAACGATTCCGTCGACTCCGATTTCGGTTCACAAACTGAATAATCTCCTTGATACAATCCCGACTCCGATTCTTTAATACCTCATCCTGAATTGGAATCGGAATCGAATGAGACTCAAGTATTCGAGTTTATTGATACCGAATTAAAAATCTTTACACTTTTACTTTTCTGTGAACGACCTCTAAATCCTTGCATTTCTACACTATAAAGCCAACGGGAACAAATCCCAAGTGCGCAGTGGGAGGTCTCTACCAAACGAAAGACAGGAAGGAAATGTTTTTTCGAGTCAATACTAATTTTCAGCACGCATTGTCTGACGTGCCGGAACACCTACCGTTCGAACCAAAAAAGACGGCCGTTCAGCCGTACCAAGACGACGATTACCAGCCGATCTACTTCGTTGCTGAGTCCATCGGCGACGCTATGAGCAAGCTGCGGTAAGCAAGCAGGAGTCTGCGGGGTATTCTATGAGCTTCATATTGATTAAGGTTACTTGCTGCGTCTTGCTCGCTAATTAATGAACTTGGTCAAACTAACAATCATAGCTGATTCTAAACGTGAGTGCAGGTTTTGTCTCATGAGAAAAACCAAAACCTTCGCGGTAAAGAATGTCGAGATGAGCAATTCTTCCGTAATTTGGTTTCTACTCGTTTAATATTAAGTTTTCATTTGTAACGTGAAATATTCTACGCCAATTAAACCGAAACTCAAAAGAGTTCACAAGCATAAAATAGGTAGTCACAAGAGGAACTCAAAAAGAGCGCATAGTTTAGGAAATCGATCAAAATAGTAATAATATGGACAGTAAATGTCATCAAGTGAGAAATCGGCCATTTCCAGTTGATAATGAATTGATAGTTTAGACCTCACTCTATTGATTGTGATTTATGCACGTTTTGCAAATCAGCATTAACCGTTAAGGCGATACGCAAAATCGATACAACGTCCTTTCTCAGTTGTCTTTGATCCGTACACGAAGACAATAAAAAAAGTGCAGACTGCCGAGGATCTCAACGAATCGATCGATCGTCTCAAGTTCGACCTTACGGCAATGGCTGACGCCCTGGATAGCGTCTCGAAGAAGTGACATCTGCAAGCAGGCTTGCAACCAAAAGGCCACCGCAATATTTTTGATCATAATTGCAACCAAGTGATTTTTTTAGTTAATATATGCTTACTGACGAGCTGTTGGATAGAAGTATTTGCAGAGCAATTGTGAAAATAAAGTGAGAGGTGCTCAGAGGTAGTTTCAGCGTATTTAGATGGCTTAGAGAACGTGTATGAATGCATTCTATCGGTGTTATATTGGTATTTTATTGACTTTATCGACTATTTTAGAGAGCTAACATAAATTTTGTATTGTCTTGAAATAATTGACTTTTTATTGTTCAAGCATTTTTCTACGAATGCAGAGAGATTATGATGATAATATAGCTATAGCTTTCTTGTTAATTGTGTTTGCATACAGTATGACTATAGTTTGCAACAAAATATGCTATGTTTCAAAATAACTGCAGAACTGTAAGCATTCCTGACGCACTATTAAAATAGCAAAACAGAAACGCAAAGTCATTTGCGATCAACATCTCACTCTCGACCGCGCGAATCGCTGCCTCCCACGAAGCGTCAGCTCTCCGCGCCGTATTTATCTGAAAGACGCGAGTGACGCGCGCATAAATGTATGCCGACGGATGATGATGGATGACTACGGGCGACGCCGGCGGCGGAGCTTTTCGATCTGTTTCTTTGTTTGTTTTTTCTGGCCGAGTGGAGAGGCGGGCTAAAAAGGGGCAAGGGGCGCGAGGGGAATTCTCATGGGCGCGCGGTTGGAGAGGCGAGAAAAGGCGTGGGATAAAAGAGAGATATTGTGACTTTTGCGCGTCGGTGCTGGTGGCCCGTCGACCATCGCCCACCCAGGAGATCAGATAACGACCTACCGCGCTCTGTGCCAACGGCTATCCTTCCATCCGTTCGTCTGTCCGTTTTCTCGCTCCGACCCCGCGCCGCTTCCCCTGCTCATGTTTCTCTTTCTTCCCTTTGATCGCGCAGCTGTGGACGCTTGATTCATCTTTAAGTACGGCTTTTGCCGTTGTGCGATCCGAGTCCTGTAGGATTTAGTTTATTCAAACGTAGGCTGGCAGACTAGAATTAGAAGAAGTGATACTTTTTCAAATTAGAATTAATGCCCCGCATCCCGATGCTCCACTGAAAGTGGAGTTGGGTTGAGGGAGTACATAAACTCAGATGGGCACGAACTTTGCCCCTTGAAATGTGGAATAGGACCAGAAACATTTTACTGCCAAGTGCTACTGGAAAAAAGGGGCTATTGAAGGCTCTCTGTCCCTGTTATATTTATAGTTTAAGAACAATTCATTCTGGTCCTTTCTTGCGCATGTGTGCATATTGTCGTTATTACAATTTTCTGCGAGAGAAACGCAGTCTAGCTAATAGTTTTTGATGTTCCTGATACGCTCTTATAATCGAAGTGATCATAAAACGTCTACCTTCATAAACAGCTTCGTCAGCCGACTATGCTCCATTCTCTGCTGTTGTTCGCCATTGCCACCGTGCCCATATCGTTTGTCGAAGCTCGACCAACCAGAGAAAATGGGACATCACCGAATTTGGTCCGTCGTGTACGATTCGTCGACTGCGGTACGTATTCTTATGTTACCATTACTTTGGCATGAGTGATTATCTATTATTCGCATACAAATCAGATCGATTGATACTCTTTGCTTAATATAGAGAAGTCTAAAAAAAAGTCCAAACCGTTAATGGTTAAGAATGACAGATGCAACAATGATATTTAGGCGTAAACCGTGATCCGACTCCGTCCACAAAAGGCCCTTTGCTTAGTCGCTTTAAAGGTGCGAACTATATAGAGAAAGCCGAGCTGGGTCGAATTAGACCTCAAAGTTCTCTATGTCTAGCGATCATCGGCAAAGTTTGGTGTTCTTGCACTGCAGTGCACCGATCCTAGAGCAAATATTTTTTGGACTTTGCTTCCTGAAATTTTGAATGCTAAGTAACTCGAATAAGCGCCGGAAACGAACGAATGTCGCATTTGGTGAATCCCAAGCTGTACGCTGCATAGTCTGATCCCCTGTATAAATAATTTTGCTGACTAAAGATTGCCTTATATTAGTCATGAAGTAATTTAGGTTTGGAATCAAATTCTTCGGCTTTGTTAGTCGATCAGTTCGACATTGGCCCGATGCCGATTAAAATTCCGGGACCGCTTCCGCTTCGAATTGGCGCCAATATTCTGCGTCCCGTGCCGAACAATGTGGATGTTAAAATTGTTTTACGGAAAAAGAGGAAGGTAGATGATGAGATAGACTATTTTCTGAAGAACAGGCGGTCTGAAGATTGGGTCAAGCTTCCTTGCATGAGCGGATTTGGATCCTGGTGAGTGCTGCTAACTTTTTGTCGTTCAATAACAAAGGGAATGTGATACAACACTGTTCATAACAGCTCGTAAAAGCTTGATCTGCCTTCAAACAAACTAATGTGGCAAGTGGCGGATTATGGAGAGGAGAGTTATCCTCTACCGTTGAAAAAGGAGAGAAATAGCATACTGTATACTACGGCGGAGACTAGGGCTAAAATCGAAACGGCAAAACAGTGCTTATGTTTTGTTCAATAACAGATGTAATGTTTCAGCAAATTCTATGATATTCCCACTTGCCTGATCACGGAGCACGTTCTCGGCTGTCCGCTGGAGATGAGACGCTATTCGATTAATCGCCAGTTAGTGCTTACGCAGCCTAGCGTTGCCTTTGATCGACTACTAGAGGTTAGTTCCATTTGCTGTTGACTCATTTGCATGCATACGAATGTAAAAGATGCCTGGAAAAATTATGTCCCTTCAGGTTTACAAGTAATCCAGCAACTAGGGAATTCGACGGCCTTAAAATTTGAGCAAAACAGTTAAGAAGTTTCGAAATGAAGCTATAAAATATCTGACTGACAGGGTTTGACCTGAAATTCAGTTTTTGCGATTCTATGCCGTGATCACGTCAAAGTCCATGAGAAAAAATATTAAAATACTGCTTAGTAGCTTTTTGCTATTGTTGATTTTCGATTGAACCTAAAAAATTAGCTGACTGTTTTGATATTAAAATTATTTTATAAAATGGCGTGAGATTAAAGTTCAGGTCAAACCAATAAGCCTATATTAGAGCAAGCTGCGCAACTATGTGAAATGCTTTCGTACTAATTTGTAAGGGCATTTCGGTACGGTGGCTGCTGTAAAACTTGCGAACATGCTGGGCTACAGTTTTTCCGTGTATCTTTGAGCTAGCAACATGGTACTTTAAACTTTTATTTTCTATATGTGCATATCCTGACAAAATGCCATAAGAATGCGAATTGCCTACTGTGTGATTGTACACAACTGCTTGTTATATCATAACGAAACACTGCGATCACATGTTTTTCTACTAAGAGCATGAGGAGACTGAACTGAACTCTGAATATTCTTCGAGTATATAGTAAATAGACACTATTTGTAATGCTTGTTAGTTTTTAGCGACCGGGTTTGGCCGACCCAGCTAATATTCGGCCTTCAATATTTTGTACAAGACAAAAAATTTTAATTACGGTGAACCTCATAGAGCGACCAGAATATGGCGGTCCCCCATTTAAGGGTATAAACATTATCCACTGGACATGTTGTACCAATCAGTTTGCAGGGAGATTACAGAGTGACTCTGAAGATCCGACATCCAGTAACGAGAGAAATCCTGAGCTGTCTCCGCGCTCAGTTCTCTCTTGCGACCCAAAAATGAATAAAAAGCATCATAGTACGCTGAAACAATCTACCTTACCTACCGATTTCTCTTTACCTCTCAGATGTGTGTGCTTTTCGACAAGTGATCGATAGATTTTGTTCAAATTCATGCAATCGTGCCAGTGCCCAATTAATCGCATTGAGTTTTATTATTTCATGTATATGCGTTGGGAAAGGATCAGAGCGGATAACAAGGAGGATAAGTCTACGGTACCATACTTCACTGAAGGAAAATCAATTACCGTAAATCCTCTAACAATCGCCCTGGGCGATTATTATTTCATAAGGGGTCTGAGAGAACATTTGTTTTTTTCAATCGTCATTTTATTTTATAAAAGCGCTAATAAATACAAAGATTATGCGTTCTCAGTACTAGAATTTGAATAGGGATTCAGTGTTGAGCTGCACTGCACAAGTCTTTAATGTTTTAATCACTCTGAGGGGGGCGATTATTGGAGGGTGGGCGATTATTAGAGGATTTACGGTAATTTTAATTGATACTTTATTGTTGCTTCGAATACTTGAGTGATCTCATTTGTTCTAAATCTATTAGTTTATTTTCATTTACCTAAATATAATTACTTGCTGTTGTTAAAACTGGAGGCCTAAAACGATGCAATAAGGATGGAAAACTCCGGTTGCGGTCAAGAATGAATGTGTTGAATAATGACTGCTTGACTAGGAATTTCACCATTTCTGACATTTTGATTAGTCTGAATAATATGTACTCTGCATTAGTTCAGAAAACAAGGCCTGTAATATTAGCTCTTCATTGCTTTATCGTCGCATTTTTGATATTTAAAATGTAGACACTTGCAATCGTCATATAAACTGATCAAATGGTTTCACGGAAACAAGATCGCAGCTTATAATACATTCTTTTTCCAAACTGCTAGACACTTTTTAAATATTTCATGTTATAGCCTTGAATCGGTAGCTGCATATTGGCAGAAAAATTCGACTTGATAATCCATTTTCAGTCAGAAGTTGCTCTCATGGTTTACTTTGCCAATATCGTGGCAATGGGAAACCAAGTTTTGGTATCAGTAAGCAGCAAAGGTATAAACGAAGGTGTTGAGTTGTTGGTTTTTTAATAATATCTGAGATCTTACCCAATTTAAGCCAATAGTTATACTTGTGACACTGCTGCTCAATTGATGACTGATAAGCGATTATAGTAGAAATCAGCAAAGACTGCATTGATGTCTTATTGTTATTTCAAACTTTACTTTATATTTAGATCGCAATTAAAACTAACATTGAGCTGTGAAACAGACATCTGCTACATGCTTACTGCGTTGACGTCTTCTTGATCATATCAAACAAAATATGAGTATAAAAAATGAATTTCTCTTTGCACTGAGAGCTCAAAATATGCTTTGTTTTCCTTTCGTGGTACTCTATCACAAGCAATTTTGCTTCTAGCTAGTTCTGATCTTACACAGCTATAGAATGGTGGGAGTCTATAGCGCGATCGCAGAACGAGAATCAGTGGACGCATATCACGGGAGCCGAAACCAAACTACTCGCATTATCACTTCAGTACAGTTTACAAAGACATAAAAAGCTGTCGTAATATGTTCATTATTGTGATATATCTGGGAAATATTTCGGTAATTTATCACATGTTCAGCCACTTTCCTTGGAGCGACATTGCTATAAAGCTATTTGTGAATTGTAAACGTTTTCTTTCGAACAAACACGCGCGCACTACCGTACTCTCCCGACCTCGTGCCTGTGTTTTACCTTCCCATCATAGCGCTCTACGGTATATAACGTGGTGTGGGGTCTACCACCCGCGCGCGTTGACGTAGAGATTAACCAGTAGCGCCGTTCTCGTTCTAAAAGCTAAAGATCGGCATCGCATAGGAAATCATGTTGATGCTAGCATTCTATGATGACGCATGTAGTTTGCGTTGGTCAATATAATATCGCCGCGTTGACGCGGCGCAGTACAGAGAGCGCAACAAAACCAGCCGCTGTCACTGCGGACTTGAGCGTAGTGAGAGAGAGAGAGCGAGTAGGAAGGCTGACAATGCAGATAGATCGAAGTAAACCACGAGGCGATATTCTCCCCTGCGTGTATTCTGTCTACTGTGCCGTCCTTACTTTCCCCTTCCTCCTTGCGCGCTCGCGTAAAGGTTTTATCATCGCCTGAACGGGGTTGGACTCTGATCTGTTCGTGCTCGTTGGTGGCAACGTGCGCTGCGAACGTTGACTATAGGAACGTGTAAACGGCGTGCAGGCAGGACTCGGCCGTTCACTATATTGCGCTCACTCATTGTTTCTCGCGTGCTTTGTTATTTTTCCGACTGTGATCACGCGTCAACTTTGAGCGCGTTCACAACGACCTATCTCAGTGTTGTTTTCGTTTTCTTATAGTTAGAATTGTGCGCAAAGTTACTTCACTGTGGCGCGTAGATTTGATAAAAGTGAGGTATTGGTTACAAAATGTTTCTTTTTATAGAGTGTGAGAAGAATCGCGGAATAAATTGGTTTCCGAATAATTCGGACAAGTATACACCGATCGGGTATGAACTTTTCAAGATTATTTCTGTTCTGTTAAATTGACTGAAAAAGAAATAGTTTCATCTATTGTTACTGGAGTTATGAATTAAGGTGTATTCAGACAAAGTCGTCAATAGGAAACTATAGTTTGTAAAAATGAACATGACTTTGAGTTTCTTTAATTCTAATATCAAATAAACCTTTTATTTCATTCGATGGCTAAAAAGAGTTCAATGAATACGACGTGTAAAGAGACCACTTATGCTCTGCTAAGCCTCGTTCTCTTATTGTCGAAAAAGCGTCGAATCGAGTTGAGTTATTTCTTTTACTCTATTTCAGAGTTGAGTCATATTCAAAAATTTCTCAGAAATCTTAAATTGGGGGAAACTTGAATGCTCAGTCCATGCTTCTTCATCAACAATAAGGGTAGATATCACTATATTTTTCGGTAAAAGTTCTCAAACTGAAGTAACAATAGGCCTCTAAATTCCCCAGTTTGATCGGAACACTCTTTTGTGAGGTACTTAAAAAGTATTTTGCATCGAGACTCATTAATCGTACTTTTACTTGTTGAAAATTCTTAAATAATTTTTCGTTTATATATTTATTTGGCCACATCCGCGCTAGTCCAACCCTTTAACTTTGACACCCCAGAAGTGAACATAATGTAGCCAAGACAATTTGAGCCCTTGAAGCTATTAGTTTCACTATACCCTCTCTCAGAATGGAAAGAGTAAATTAAAACTTTTATCAAGGCATACAATTGTGCTCAGAAAAATATCTTCTTGCCTTTTGATTTGAAAGCTTTATCTCAGAGGAGAAATGCAGCAGTCCCTAGGCTTGAGATTGTTCCGACATTGTTTTGAAAGATTTTTTCGGGAAGTCGCGCGTGGTAAGGCGACAGCAAGCTGTATCAAATTGATATTTTAATTAGCTTACCGCTAGGCTGTCGTATAGTGGGTAGCTAATGGCAGTATAGGCGCGTTCATTAGAGCAGAGAATGTTCGAAGTTCTCCTTCACGCCGTCGCTCTTTGACGTTGCTTAAAGCTGACTGAATCTGAATAGAAATACACATTTGATAACATTATTGCATCATTTTGCTATTATTTGCAAAGGATGGAAGGATTATATAGAGAGAAGAGCGATGAAGTGAAGCGGTTTCATAGCGCGTACTTTTGTCGCTCTTTATGGCATACTGTTAACGACGTGCTTTAGGCAACGCTGTAGTGTATCTGTGGTAGTGGGAGGGACGACCCTGGTCGCTCTGTGTATTCGCAATATGGCCCTATCATTGTCGATGTTCTATCTTATGTTTAGGATTAGTGTTAAGATAAGGTCGACGATGGGCTATATCTAAGCGACTGTCGTTAGTACTGTGAGGACGTATCCACAGTTACCATTTAAACCAGAACACGTGATATGGAGCAGTTTCAGTTTAATGATAAGCCGTAAACAGCGCATTTGGCTCAATAATAGTGAATTTTAAAGAATCGCCTCTTTCAGTGTCAGCGTGTTAATTTGAACTATATGGGCGCTTGGCGCTCGCGGTCATTCGACGAGGAGTCAGTTGAAGACGCATCCGAAGCCGACCAGGGCAGAGATATGTCTTCCTCTGTTGAATCTGGAAGTCAGCGACAACGAGCACATCGCCAACTCACTCAAGGTTCAATAATGTTTTTCCACTGATTTACATCGTCTGTCATCATACTTTGTCATCTCTTACATTCGATTTCGTCAAACTAGCCTTCTAATTGCATGCAAGGAATATTGATTGTATTGGGTTGTAACTTTAGTAATACCGTTTTCTGATACGCTGACTCAAAGACGGCCAGTCTACAATCAGATCACCGGACTATGGCCACAAAGATGGATTTATGTTATCGAAATAGAGGGGGTGATAATGGAGTTAATCAAAGTTGCACGTTTCTGTCGAATAGTTTTGTCGGATATTACAAGAACGACACTATTTATGTTACAATCGTATACAGTGGAATTCACTTATACTGGTATTTTAGGGACCGAACAAAATCACCGGTATAACCGAAACCGTTATAAGTGAATTCCACTGTATAAACGAGCAAGTTTTAGGAAATTCGACAACGTCTTCATTGCAACCTCGTCAGGAACTTGAGCCGGATAGAGAGCAAAGGCATGGTGAAGACGAAGGCGACGATCAGTTGACGATTGCAAGACTTTTGCAACGACTCATTCAAAGCGGACAGGTTCGTGTGAATCTTCTGTACTATTGAGGAATCATATTTTAGTCTTTATATTTGACGACTTACGAGCTTTAAAAGCTAAAAGATTATGCAGAAGTATAATTCATATGATCACGACGACCTAGAATGTATGATTAGTTTGTCCACCTCTGCGTTGCATAAGCATTCACTAGTTGAGGCTTGAATTAACTGCGAATGAAGTTGATCGTGTTAAGATCGAAGCTCAGAAATATTATATTAGATCAGTTCGTTAATTTCAACAATAGGCGATAGTCACATTTTTCGTGTAAAAAATATCTGTCACTGATCTTCGTCAGATTGTACAGACGTCCTCCATAAGCGCAATCATTTCAGTTCACCTTGTAGAACCCTTCTTGTGCCGTCGCAAAAATGTGCAGGCAACTTGATATCTTTAGGTGATGTTTGAGGTTTGCTTCCTGTTCAAGTCTGTGCGCTATACTAAGCGTTCATTGCAGCAGTAGTAATGTTTAAACTGGTATTTGGTAATTCAATGTAGTATTTGCACTAATTTCTTTCCATCCTATATGTTCAGAGCAATATGTCGGGTTGAAAGTGGATATAATTAGATATGCATAACTCTGTGCTCAAGTTAAGGTTAAATTTCTTGCAATCGAGATAACTTTTGCAATTCAAGTCTTTCAAATTAGTAATCAAGTTCTGGGGTTGCAAAATATTGTTTGAGCAGTGCTCGAATCTTTTATTCCGTTGAATTCGGCCCTTTCTGTAACGCATTTCGCGTCTCTACTTAGCGCTATAGTGTCTTTTAGTATGAATTTGCAAAGTCATCATGTCAATACAACCATGCCATCTCTGACGACAGAGACTGGCCTTAGATGTTTATATACGAGGTGGACCCGACCTGTTGCACTCTCTTAGCGGTGCAAACGTACGATATGATCAATATTACATAATGACAATGTAGTTATATCCCTCTGTACCTTGACCTCTTTGGGAACTGGTCTTCAACTGTACTTTGTCATCGTCAGATAGCAAGCTAGTCTGATATATATCAGTGCGGCGCTGAAGTACTTTCTGTCGGCGCGTTGCGCCTGTCTTCAAGCTTCTTCCAAATGAAATGCATCATTTTTTAATATCGACTGGCTGGCCTTTTATCAATGGGTACTGTATCTATTTTAACGGAAGCTCGTTCTGCCAGTAGTTTTTCCTGTCAAGTGATACTGTAGCGCCTCTTTAAGGCATGTACGAGAGTATTAAAATAATGCATTGTCTACCTCCTTATGGATAACTATTTCATTCAGCGTTCGACAAAATGTAAAAATATGCTCAATCGGTTTTCATCTAAACAATTCTAATAATTCCTCATGCTACTTCAGGTGCGTGTAGTGTCGAACGGCAGTGGAGCGTATGAAGAGTCCCCCGAAGACGATCGACTGACATCACCGGACGACTCCGACGCCGGCAACAGCAGTCCCTCCGCTCCAGACATGGTCCGCCGGTCGGGGCGCCCTAGGGAGCAGCTTTATGTTTCTGAAGAGTTTAAGGTTTGTTACTGCTCATGTTAAGTTATTTTGAGCGGAAGTTTACACCAATTTAACTCATAATGATGTACAGTAAAGATATCCGCATAAAAGAGAGGGTAACTAGATAGAATTCTATAAGAGACGGTTTTCTTCTTCTTTGGTCATAAGTCGCCGGATGACGGATGTTATAACATTTTGGCAATAAAATAACAAATAATTTCACTATGCGCCGTAGTTGTCAAAGATGAATTAGCCTCTGGATGCCTGAAAACCATTTTTCACCCAGAATGATAGCCATTTCTTGGACGTAACGTGCGTAATTGATAGAGAGAAGCGCTATAGACTTGCGAAGCAGTTTACTCTATTAAATCTGAAATTTGTTCTTACTGATCGACAAATTTTGAGTATAATTTGGCAAATTTCAGAGCAGCGACATTACGAACGAAGTTGCGCTTCAATCGGGCGAAACGCTGAATCGCAATCGATGCGCCTTGAGTATGCTATACTCGCGCACAATTGGAATGGTTCGTCGAAAGTGCGGCGGGTCTTTCTCTCATGGCGACAAATGCTCATTAGCAAATCGGTATGTGACTTTTGAAATTTTTGAGTTTTCACCGCGACGCTAATCTACCTTAACGCGTGCAGGGGCCAAGTTCATGAAATTAATGTAAAATGTAGAATTGAAATAAATTTCTGATTGTCATCGCGAGTTCTGAATGATTATCAGACTTACTGTGGAAAAGCGCCTGACTATAGTGAAGACATTTAATTATATTTGCATTAATTTTCTAAGTGATCCCAGGTTTTCACGGTCTGCGGTACCGTTGGTAGCGTTAGAGGCGACCGGAGTTTTCCTTTTAAGCCTATCTTACCTCCGACAGTTATCCTTTTGCTCCTTTGCTCATGAATTATTGCGCTGTATCAGTTGACATAACGTCGCAATTGACAGCAATTCGTAATAGCTCGCTTTCGAATGTGTCAGCCTCGAAGGCAACAATAGGATACGATCGGTCTGCGTCTTACTCTTGTCGATACCATCGACAGTTTTTGTCGGCGCCTCTCTTTACTGCCGCCGTCGCCTTGACCCAACATTGATAGCGCGGTAATTAGTATGAGTGATGGCGGTTTACGACTAGTGGACGCAATGAGCAGTCTCCGCGCCTTGCAGTCACTTTCTTCGCTATGAACAGACGTGTGCCGTCGGGTCCTCGGTCGTTTAGGTTTTCCCCCCTCCTGAAGTGGCTAAGTCGGATAAACGTGTGGTTTATCAGTATTGTTGTTTTCCAGCTGCGTACTGGGGCCAATTTCATAAAACAAATGTGAACTGTATTAACATCTAGATGTATCTACATCAGAGCGACNTGGTTTATCAGTATTGTTGTTTTCCAGCTGCGTACTGGGGCCAATTTCCTAAAACAAATGTGAACTGTATTAACATCTAGATGTATCTACATCAGAGCGACGATTGGTCAACGCGCGCAACTGAGCAATCACTGCTCTGGTGTGAATACATTTAGATGTTAATGCAGTAAACATTTGTTTTAGGAAATTTGCCGCTGATAGTAGCCGTGGGATGGCAACTCTATCACATCATGTTCGTAGTCGAGCATTAAGAATGCGAGTTGTTGTTGGGCATACTTGTTTTACATACGCGATATTCGCAAAGCAGAGGTGGACGCCGGTCAGCAGAGCCTGGAGAATGATTTAAACCGGAAACTGGAAGGGGGAAAATCTTATGTCCTCTACCCCACGTCTAGCTTGATATTGATTATAGGAGAAACTATTCGATCAGTAACGAGCGTCGAGACCAAATACCGTAGAACGCCAAATTTAGCCTATCTTTAGCACGCAGTACGTCAAGGAAAGTCTCAGGAAAGACTGTTTTGCCGTTACTGAGTGAAAAATGTTCCCTATAGAAATCCCGTCGACGCTTTCCCCTTTAGCAAACTTTTGTTTTGCGTCTACCCTTTAAATCCGACCGATCGAACGATGGCACAGTTCTGTTTGGTTTCTTGGTGGAAATGGCTCCCTCCATTCTCGGCCTGCTGTCCATCACAGCCGTTACTTCAACGATGGGTCTCTTCTTTTGCGGCATTCCGATATGTCTGGAAATTCGGCGGAGAAAGACATCGGAAGGCACGAATCCGGCGCCTTTCCTGATGGGAGCGCTAGGCGGAATATTCTGGCTGAGATACGGTTTCCTGAAGAGCGATTGCTCAATCCTGACTGTCAATGTCGTTGGTGTGACTTCGCAGATACTCTACTTGATTTATTTCTATCTCTATACTCCGGTCAAGACGCTCATCAATCGCCAATTGGTCGCAGTTGTCGCTTCTACTACCGCCATGCTTGTCTACGTTGAATTCATGGGGCGTTCATTTTGCGACTCGGCGTTCTCTACGGCTTCGATTCGCTTTTTGCCCATGTTTTTGCGGTTCAGAATTCTCAATAATAGCTATATTATTTTCTTAGGCAATCTTAGTTTGGCATATGTCTCTTATTTGTATAGCTGGCATTTACTATCGCTTATTTCATTCTACTCTATCAGCAAACTTGTTGTAAAAGTGGAGGAAGTTTCGAGTTTTCTTGTTTTTATTAATGCTTAGTAGGATATCGTCTCATTTCGCAATATTTAATAGAATAGTGCTTATTTAATATGAAACCATTTCAAGAGTAGTAGTTGAGTCGGTAGAGAGAGTAGTCATAAGCGATATAGCAACGCCACGCAGGTTGAAGCCTCGGGGACCTGTGTCATCAAATTGTCGATTGTTGAGAACTGATGCTCTAGTTCGCATTGTCATCTAACGAGTCTCAAACTACACGATGATAATGCAGTGATGATCATGCTGATTTGAGAATTAATTCTCAACGCTCAATATTTGTGAAATGATCCCCGACGCTTCAAGCTCGCTAAAAGAAACGGGACAATGAAATGCACGAATTCGATCAAAATAAGTTGCTTGGTTCAAATATATTGGTCGATACAGCATAATGAGACGCAATTTTGGGAAAGCAATGTGAACGCTCCATGAATCTTTAGCCCTTCGAAATGGTCGTTCCCCATCTGGGCTTTATGTGCATGATTTTGAACATTGCCAACTTTGGCGCTCCACTCACCGGACTCCGTCGAGTGATCACTGAAAAGAGCTGCCAATCGCTCCCATTGCCGCTTTGCATCGCGAATTTCCTCGTGTCCGCTCAGTGGTTTTTCTACGGCTTCCTCGTCGGCGATCCGTTCATTCTAGCGCCTAATGCCGTCGGCATGGCGCTCGCGCTTATTCAGCTCTCGTTGTTTATCATTTTCCCGAAAAGACCATTGCAGTACGTTGTTGAGAAGATTCCCTGTCACAAACCGAGCTTTGGATTGTACTGTGAAGTAGTTTTGGCTGCGTATGACGAGCTGGTTACAAACTGGAGCATTTTATTCTGGAATAACTGTCCGCTTAGCAGTCTTGTCTTTTTTAGCAGGTATCTAACTATTTATAGCGCCAGTCTATAGCTAGGGTTGACTGAAGTTTTTCTTTCAACGATGAGAAAAGATATGCTTTTTTTGATTTGTTTACTTCTCTGGGACGTCCATTTTCTGTTATCTTTTGAGAGAGGGTAGAACAGCGGGTGTGGTTCATGAAAATTTGCTTCTTATTAAAAGAGAGCGGTATTAATTTTGAGTATGGTCGCTGAACCGTCGGTTGAAGAGTGGGGATTCTCTCTGTTTCGAATTCTAACTGTGCCCTCCTTTTTTAATTGAAAATTTATCACTTAAGCTGCATCATTTGCTTCATGTGTTTACTTTATTAAGAGTTCCATTAAAGTTGACGCAAAGTGCTTTTCATATCAGCAGGAATATAAAACTTTGCTTTATCAGCAAAATCGGTAAACACGGTAATGACGAGATAGTAAATATAAAATTACTTTAGTTTCATGAGTTTTTGTGATTATAAACGTAACATGAACATTCAATGCGATGTTAAGCTTACTTAAACGATTGTCATAGGTAATCATTTCCAGTTTTAACTAAATTATTAGACAGTTAATGAATGATTATTTTGCAGATTCATTCCCAACAAGCGACGATTAGTGGAACGGAATCGGACCAAAACATTTTGTTGCCACTACACAAACAATGGAGATACTCTGCTCACAGCTAGTCAGGGTAAGGTTTCTTCCATGATACGGGGACGGTATGCCTCACTTTCTTGATTGCGTTATAACACGCCACACGCGCATGCGTTGATTTGTTACCCTATCCTGTGCATGCGCGTGTGGCGTGTTATAACGCAATCCGGAAAGTGAGGCGTACCGTCCTCGTACGTCTTCCATAATCCATTTGACTTTGTTATTATTAATACGATTGAGCATTTTTGGTGAAACGATTTATCACTTTGTCAGTTATAGGATTAAGTGAACATTTTCAGCTTAAAGTTTAAATTGGCTTGTTTTTATCGAATTGTACGATGTTAAAAGTGCAAATAAATGTTTATTTCTTTATGTAGCGCTCCAGCTATGACAGTAGACGTATTTTTTTGCATCAGTTCTTTCTTATAGCGTGTGCTTGATTGTTTAGATCACATGATTCGCTTGTACTCGACAAGTGGAAAGCGTCAGCGTTACGTGCCGGTCAAGCAGATAACGGCGCCGAATGTCGGCTGGAGCATTCTCGATCTAGTCGTCAGTCCGGACGGTCGCCACGCCATCTATGCGACGTGGTCCGAATACAGTAAGTCGCTTTGCTTTCTTTGAAAATGTTAGCTCGCTCGAATTCGACATAGGATATATTTCAAACATTTCAAGATTATGAACTTTTTAATAAAAGTGGGCGATTCATAATGCATCCTCGGTTATTGTATGAGAAGGTCCGCTCGCGATTGTATAATTTTTGAGTTATGTTTTGATGCCTTAAGCCGCGACTAAAGGGGCCTGTTTCATAAAACTGTTGCAATTGCAGAATTACAGACTGCGGAATTGCAATAGTGGGGTTCGGGGACAAGGTACCCCCCACGTGACCAAATCGGTCACAGAGCAGCCTTGTAGCAGCTAGGTCTTGACACGATCCTGGTTTAATCAGCATGATATGTGACGCCTCTGCAGACGATTTGGTCACGTGGGGGGTACCTTGTCCAAACACGCAATAGTGGCGATTGGTCAGAAAACCAGAAATAACTGGCTAATGACCAATGAACGCACTTGCAATTCTGCAATTGCAATAGTTTTATGAAACAGGCTCCAAAGCACCGTCTGACGGAGCATAGATCGTGCATTACTGCCATGTAAAATCCTTTAATTTAAATAAATTTAAGTTGAATGGAATGAACTAATGCATTGATTGTTTTCAGTTCATCAATGCAAGATTGACGGTGAGGATCCCGACTGGCAAGCGTTCAATCTCTTCCCGCCCGACTATCGGTTAGTCAAACTTTGAATACAGTCAACTGCGTTTATAACGCCTGGCTCTATAACGTCGCTGGCTTTATAGCGTCGGTCTTTGGCCGGTCCTTTGACCGACGTTATAAAAGCAGTTGACTGTATTAATAAGATTAAAAGCAAAGTCCAAGACGATGTGCTTATCCCCTATTTTTATATTTCATTCGTAATATACTATCGACTGGTGCATCATCAGATTGTAAATTTCCAACTTGTGAAAATAATCCCAATAATTTTCTACAATAGTATTTAACCTGTAATTGTGCATTGATGAGGAAAAGTCTTTTACTCTCGCCATTAGTGCAGCGATAAAAAGTTTGTGCTGAACAGAGAATTGTGAGCGTATGGAAGGGTAGTAATGTATTGTCTGTTTTAGATTCGCGGTGTTCTCAATCCGATTCAGCGCCGATGGTTCAGAGATTTTGGCCGGTGCCAGCGATCGACGCCTTTACATTTACGATCGCCAAGCAAATCGACAATCTCTCAGTGTACGCTTCTTTCTTCTGCTGTTACTCATTTTAATCAATGAAATTACGAGTACAGTAGAATTCGTTTAAAGCGGTTTCGGTTACAACGGTATTTCGTTTATACCAGTCAAGATTTTCAGTCCCAAAGCTGACTTTTCCACATAAACACGTTCGGTTATACCGGTTAAAACTTGCCGGTCCCCCGGTGACCGGTGTAAACGAATTCCACTGTACAGAGAATAGCATTACTCTCTGTTTTCAGTGAATGTTGGGTATCGAAGATTTTCTTTTCTTACAGATCGACGCCCACGAGGACGATGTGAACGCAGTTTGCTTCGGCGACGAGGCGTCGAATATCATCTACAGTGGTGCTGACGACGGACTGTGCAAGGTATGGGCTGCGCTTGTTGAGCCGGTTTCATATTGCGCACTTTAGCTTTAGTCATATTTAAGGTATATACTTAATCTTAGCGTTAGTTTCGCCTTTTGCTAAAGTACGCGATATGAAATCGGTCCAGTGTATGTTTTTGAGATTTTCCGATGAGAAACCGAGTTTGATCAATGCCGCGGCAGTAGAACATATTAGTATGATGCGCGAAAATCGGGCGCGAAGTGAGATCGGATCTGTTGACTTACTGAATGCAACGTTTGACTTTGCTCTTTGATCGTCATATTTTAGTAAAAAACTGCGTGTTGGACCAACCAGGAAAGTCTATAGTTTAAGCCTCCTCTCAAAAAACTCGGCGCTTAAATACGGTACTCCAGTGTACTTTGATATCTTCCTATTACAATTCGTCGCTTTTGCATTCAGTTTGGTCGACCTTGCGTTTGAGCCGAATGAAAAATGCAGAAGCTGGAATTGAGGATTGTGTATTTTGATAGTTGACAACTTGTGTGTTTGAGTTTCGCGCGCAAAGGTTCGAATAGTAATACGGAAGGATGACATCTAATTCGCGCGAGTAGTACTAAGGTCGCGCAGAGCATAGAACACGGCGCGATTTCCGGGAAGTGATGACAATGCAGCAGGGTACGCCATGAATCGCTGCAGCGTATTACGTCGGCAGAACGCTTGGAAGTTGGTTCTTTGCGGTCAATCGATAATGAACGCACGTGAGCAAACCTGCATTTTCATCACTACCCCTCCACTATTGCCGTGTTTATCTTCTCTGCGCGCTGGGCTGCGGGTGTTTTGCACAGTCATCGTTCGCTCGTTCCTTCGCTACGCGCAATGCCTATGGCCGATTTGAAGTTGAGAGGGAACCTTATAAGAGGGCATTTCTATTGGGACTCTAAATTCGTTTGGGGGTGGTGTTCAAGGCGCATAGAGCACAGCAATTTATTGCTGTGTGGACACTGCGACACAAACATAATTGTTTCCTTAAGTTATGTCATAGTGATAAGCAGCGCTCTGGTATATAAAGGGGTGAAGTATTGCCTAACTTATGAACAACTTGAGATATGTTTATGTTACTGGTTCAAGTTTGGCTTTTGATAAGTTGTCCGCTCTGCTTTGAGTAATATGTATTAATGTGTGTCTTTCGGTTGATACTTTCGAACCATCACTCGGAAAGAGACTTTTCTTTCATTGTTTCTCTATATTTTGATTGTTAAAAATCATAGCCTAGAGTCTACGACTCTGAGATACGATGCATATTATAGTGAACACCCGTCGGCCGCTCCCTAAAATCGTCCCGGGGCGTCTTTTCGGATATTTTTGGTCGAGATTTTTTTCGTAATAATCACGATTATATTCGCACATTAAAATGCAGCGCGTGCTCAGTCAGTCAACGGACCGGTTTTACATCACGTACTTTGGTTATAGGCGTACTATAGGGATATACAGTGAAAATCGTTCATACTGGTAAATGGGGGACTGGCAAATTGTGAGCGCTATAAACGATTTTTACCCTGTACAAAACATAGGATACCGAAAATTTGGGACTGACTAAACATGACCACTTTAAGCGATTATACTGTAATTTAACTCTGCCTAAAGTACGCGATGTGAGACCGATTTCATAGATTATTCCTTCAAACGAGTCTAAATATAGTGTATGCATGGGAGGATATTGTCTGAATTATCGTTATTCAGGTATGGGATCGAAGAACACTAAGCGAAGAGCGGCCGCAGCCCGTTGGCGTGCTCGCCGGCCACATGGATGGCATCACCTTCATCGACTCCAAAGGCGATGGCCGACATTTGATCACCAACAGCAAGGTAAGGAATATGCAGTCGAAATCGTTCGTCTATCTGTTCTTCTGTGCTCTTAATTATTCTCACAACAAACCACTGATAATCCAGCGTTTTTTCCACCTGTAGGTCGCTTTGGAAACTTCTGTAGTTTGTATATCATACTTTTATAAAGATTTTATTATGGCATTGCTTTTTGAGACTTGTTTCACGATTAGAGTTATGGAGTGTGGCTTTTAGAATAATGTGAATATTTTTGTTCTCAGTCTTGCTTGAAGAACATAGGAAATTGTTATAGAATGAGTGTAAGGATTTGGTTTTAGGATCAATCGATCAAGTTGTGGGACGTGCGGAAATTTTCGTCGAACGAGGCGCAGGAAGAGACCCGAACGGCCGTTTCTCGGCAAAGTTGGGACTACAGATGGCATAGCGTCCCCCGATACGCCCGACGAACCAGTGAGTTCTTTCTTTCTGTCAACACTTCATAAAAGACTGTCGGCACTTTTGACAAACTTCAGCGATTTCGTGCCTACGCATTTGTTTGAGCCGACTTTTTTGTACTCCCTTTGATATCGTGTCCTTTATAACTTCTTACCTATAGCTGTGTCTTTCTGAGAGTTATATGTTGGATTATTTTCTCGTTTAATAGTTTCAGTACGCCGCCGCCTGCTAGTATACCTTTTGACTTTGGTATCGACTTCGATTAAACACCGAATTTTTGTTGATACTGACTCGGCTCAGTGCCAAGATCTCCGAAGTTAGCCCATTGTTCAACCACTGTTATGTTCTATAATATTCAAGTGGCGCTAAATGGCGGTCAGTAGGCATTTCTCCCTGTTAAATTCTTTGCTATAACAGGACAATGATTACAGAAGTTAAAATGGTTAAATGATTTAGGTCGCTTGGAAGGAGACACATCGCTGATGACCTACCGCGGTCATACAGTACTGCACACCTTAATCAGAGCTCACTTCTCGCCGGCACACGTCACTGGTCAACGGTATATCTACAGCGGCTGCGCCAGGGGGCACTGCATTGGTAAGAATTCTTCTCCATTTCCCGTAAATTTGAAGTGTAAAAGTAAACTTGATGTAGACTTAGCTTTTTTTAGTCTAGTCCTGAATATGTTTCAAATGTCCTTGGGTGTTAGTAAGATTGTATTCTGGGAGGGGGGAGGGAGAACGGGGATTTTAGAGAATCCTGAATCTTTCCCTCGCTGGCAGTTTGCATCATAGATAGCCTCTGATCGCTTATTCACGACCCAAGGTTCTCTAAACAAGCATTCTTGATTCAATTTCGGTTTCAATGATATCATCCCGACTAGTCGCTGTCGGGGCAACAATTTCGAATTAGCAATCCGGCATGATTTTTGACCCAACATCGCATTTGAAGCATTCGCTTCATAAATGGCTCAGTTCCTCATATATCCAATAAATTATCCACGAAAACTACTTTTCTCTTCTAAGTTATACTCAGTTATCAATTGTGACAGCGATTCTCAACGTAAAGTAGAATGAAAAATGAATGACGATTGGCATATGTGAACGCATAGCGTAAATTTTGAGCATATTGTCGAATGCAACAATTCATATGCTGATATCCTCATTTTTCTTACTATCATAGTATTCACCTTAAATTAAACAATTTCCCACTCACTAACGCGCGAATAATATTAAGAGAACAATACATGCGCTAGCTAGACGTGATATTGCCTACAATGTACATCCTTTCAGTGTATGATATGCTGACGGGTAAAATTGTGAAGAAGTTGGAAGGCCACCGTAGCGTCGTCCGTGACGTTTCATGGCATCCGTATGAGATGGAGATGACAACGAGCTCGGTTAGTTAACTTGTCTTTTTTTGCTATTACAGTCAAAACCGCATAAGTGCAACAGTTTTTGATGCTTTTCTATGCCCCGATTTACTTTTTCCCTATGTTTTGTACATGATCAAAAACCGGATAAGTGCAAAACCGCGTAAGTGCAACCATTTTTTCGTGCCCGGTCGAGTTGCACTTATCCGGTTTCGACTGTATTCATTTTATCACCGCGATTATCAGTCCACAAGGATTTATTAGGAGGATATTTACAAGTTACAGCGACCAAATTAAGATAGATCGACTGGGCTCCCTAATACTGTGTAAATGTACTTGGATAGAGACCATATATTATTTTGCGAGCGGACAATGTTTCATGAAGTCCAAATTTCTCAATCAGCAACAAGAAATCCCGCCAGGCGCCATAATTGGGAAAGATATGCTCTGTTTTTCGATACGAAAGCACCGTTTTTTGATTTTTAAGTGTGTAAATTGGTACAAAGCGACGCTGTTGACATTCGAAGCAGTTTGCCTTATTCAAGCTAATATTTCTCGTTACTAGTCGGGAACTTTCTTTTATGGCTTATAGCGTTAACGCGACACCATAATCGAGTTGAAATACCATAATGACATCCACACTTTCAGTGGGATGGCGAGACGGCAGTGTGGCGTTGGGATCAGCGCGCGAAACGAAATTTCGATGTTGAAACAGCCGGTGATGCGACGATGAGCGACGAAGACAGTTGCGACGAGGAATACAATCGCGTTCGCGGACGCAAAAGAGGCACGGCCGCCGTCGCCGGAGTTTCCGACGACGATAACGGCACTTCTCAGGGCGCCAACCGCAGTCGAAGCAGACGCGGTCGGTGGTCTGCCTCTCAGACAAATATGACGTCGTCGAGCGCAACTTCGACCGGCATTATCCCGTCGACCGATGGCACTCTCGATGAAGCCGCTGGGAATGATGACAGAACTGCCTTGAATATTGAGCTGGATGATTCGGAATTGGAAGACGTGGAGGCTGCCGCAGCTGAAATCTTGAAAAGGTCCCTCTCGCGCGACGAATAGAGGCGTTGTTGAACGTGACAGTTCGGACCATTTGTAAACTTTTGTTGCCACTGCCTATTGTATTTTCGGCAGTTAACTCCCTCCTCCCCCCGATCCACCCACCTTGCCCTTCAGGCAAAACAAATCGCAATCGATTATGATAATAGTGGCTCGTGATTGAAGCCTCTCGATCGTTCTAAGAAGATCCACGCGGTGCGTGTCCATCACAACAGTCTCTTTTCCTGTTTATCTCCCTCAACTTAGTGGTATAACGATGCCAACTTGGGAATCGTTGCTTCAGGAATCGTAATCCACGAAATCGGTATTTCGGGAAGCGATAGCCCTCTATCCCCGCCTCCACATTCCCGAACTGCCAATATCCTTCATTGTTAAATGATCGATTGACAGTTTTTGCAGCAACCGTTCGTCGTAGAGTCGCCGGCTACTTTGAAAAATTACAGTCAGTTAACGAGCGACCTTTATTGCGATTAAGTCCTAATGAATACTGCGATAGCAAACTTCCATATTGAGCATTTCTCTAATTTTTCGTTGCATATTGCATATTAGTGTTCTGCAATGATACGATGTGAGTTCTGATATTGATGCGTTGAGTGGGGCTCTTTTCTTTGAGGAATATGATACAATACGTTCTTTCTCTTCTTGGATTTAAGACGTTCTCTGTACATTATGATTCTTCCCCGGATTTTGATGTATATGTATACTGATATGCATGTTTGCATCTCCAACGTTGGTGTATCGCGCAAAGTTTCAGTTTCATGAAACTTTTAATTTGAAACTCGTCATAACTTACGTAACGCTTTTATCGGGCACATTTTTATTACCAAGAGTGAGGCAGTTTTCAAAATGTATGCGACGCAGTAGCCAGGCGTTCTTTAGAGCTTTGCGCAACTGTCCACCTCATCCCACTCCTCTTTATTTAAAAATCAGTTTAAACTCAATTAGTCAAAATTTCTCCTTAAAACGTAGCATCTTCAGTCCCTGCCTGTTGGAGTTCTCAGAGATGTAAAGACGTTACGCAATTTGTGAATTTGTGTACCTTACTTTAATTTGTCTATCTTTTCTGTCGAATGGCCCATTTCCTTTCTATGCCTTATGCTAACTCGTGAACTACGATAATGCACTTTGGGCAGAAATTTTGTGGTTTTATTAAAAAGGGGGCTGCTATACTTCTTATTTTGCAGATTAGGTCTGTATACATAGCAACTATTGACTACTGATATATTAAATGCCAGTACATTATTCGCTCGATTTTTGCCACTTGTGGGATTGATGTGAAATGAATGTGACAACATGGCTCACTGATTTTGATTTATAAGGCTTATCTAGCTCATGTGAAAAGGAGAAACAACCTATGACACATCATTGGAAGTGCATATTGATGAGAAATCATGTTATGTAAATGAAAATAATTGCAACGAGCAAAAAGCTGTATTGATGACAAATCATGCCTTAACTTCAGCCGAAACACTTGCGTACGCTTCGAATGATAAGTGAGCTTGGAAACTAGGTATTGCGATAACTGAACGCGAAATTAGTGCGCGGTCCTTTATGGTCTGCGATGCCCTGATTCTATATCAGAATACCAATTTCATAGTTTTGTTCTACAAGAGAGCTATAGCATCATCCGCCGGCCCCCTCTACCGATTCGCCAGTTTGGGTGCTACTTAATGCAAGGAGCATCAAAAATCTGTGGCACTAGAAATGTCTCTTTTCGAATTTGCGCGTTTCCACGCAAATGTAATGAGAAATTGCGCAGAACAAGCCAAGTGATGCAGATACTAGTCGGTCAGGACCTTTGGTGCCGACGCTTCGTATTTTTCAGTGTGGTAGCCCGCTGATATTCGACTAGGTCGCGGCTGTCACGCAGGCTCTGTTATCGGTTCGAGCCATGACAAATGATTTAATGTAATTACTTCTGTTCAGCTAAAAATGAACCAAATTGTAGGGCTAAATAACATTCTGTTAGCAGTGAGGCGATCGATGAGTTGTTCGCGCTACTTGGAGCCTTGTACGATGGTCGGAAATCCCATGGACGAGATCCGATGTTTTCTGCGATAATGCTACCCATGAATCCCGTCGCGCCATTCGTGCAAAACAACCTCTTTCGATCGCAAATTAATTTCGTTATATCGGTGTGATTCGAGAGCGAACACACCCACCCATGAATAAAGGCTTGTCTAAAAATAAACTATCAGCTCAATCCAAAGACACGCGAGCGCAATTAAAATCGTCTGGTAGCTAAAATTGCCGCCTGCTAAAGTAAAAGTGTCCATATAATTACAGTCATTCGTTCTTCAGGGCAAAAACGTTTCTGGCTAGGTTATATTCATCCATCCATGCATTTATTCAATATTCACTCTGAGTCGGTGTCGTATCGCTGATTTTAAGATATGATATAATGCTAAAACATACCGCTCTCTTTAACCTTAAAGTTAAATGCGGTGCACGAAACCTGCATGAGTTACACAAAATATTTTAAAGTGCATGTTGGCTTATACTGAAATGAGCAGCAACTCATTTCCTGGCAGTTCGCAGAACATCTCACACCTAACGCTCGTCATATTTTCTCGTTCGCTTCATATAGCAGAAGCGAAATATTAGACAGAAACAGTCTTCGGAAAATCATTAACCTAAATATAGCCCGTGTCAGCTGAGCCAAGATGGCGCGTGCCTGCGTGCCAGCGATTCATCGTGTTTTCAAGTTCTAGCATGTCGCGATCGTTTTCGTCGGCGCGTATGCGTCGGGGCTAAATGAAGCAGCGGCGAGTAGGAAATAGCGGATCGATGGATCGATCGACGAGAATATTGGCCTACTAGCGTGATGTTTGTTATGTGCCGCCTCCACGCTGCTTCCTGATGCATTCCGAGACATAGGCGTAAACAACCCGCGGCGCTTATTCGCATTTAAGCCGTGGAGCGAGGGGAAAGATTCAGTAGAGATTTTTCTCTTGCTACCAATTACAAAATCTCAGAGTATTGGTTGAATTGAACGAGCGGACAATTTCCTGTCACGAAAAAGATGTCATATCCTGAAGCTTATATCGAAGACAACGTACTAGTTGTAAGTGAAAATTTCACGCTGATGAAGTATTTCACGCATTCTAGAGCTCATCCCTTCAGAGATAGAGTGTAAGGAAGAGTTATAAACATGTAAGCACTAATCTTGAATGCCAAAAATGTTTATTCTAACATCTGTGATATCACATTGATCTATTAATTCCTCATAAATAGGGCTGAGAGGCGTGCTAATTAAACAGTGCAGTATCTTGAAGAGAGGCCTGGGCTGATAAAAGTGTGCTACTGACACGTAGGCTAAAAGCAGTTCTCTCGAGTCATAACTATGCCATTCACTTCATGGCACGCTTAAAAAATGTGAAAACTTCTCTCCCTATGGAACTGTCAGATATGTACGTTGGAGGTAACTAGGAGCGCATAATCACTAAGCCTGCCGGCTATCCTTCAAGCGTAAAGGCCTGCCCATATCTGCGCGAAGCGAATTAGCTTTTTGGATATCCATCAGTGTTAGCCGTAAACAACTCGAGAACGCTCCTTTCAGGTTGAACGTAAGGACAGACGTGGCAGTGCCGAGCGAAGGGAAATCCCGCACATGGAATCAATCGATGGAAAGGATTTTCTTGATAAGGCCAAAGAAGTGCTGCATGACGTCGGTATGTACTTTTACATCACCTGTAACATGGGGGAACCTCTTGACGGCTGACACACCCTCAAACAAGCGGTAGAAAAATTACTATCATCAGCTGACTTGATGCAGTGAGGCTGCAGAGGTTGGCATGAGGTGTTGGGTGCTCAGCCCCCTTCAGAATGATCATCGCTATTACCACTTCAATTTGGGGAACGTGTATGGGAATGTTAGCCGCAGAGTGCGGTCACCATTAGGTGAGCGATGGATACTAGGCAAAATGGAAAGTCGCATCAGTAAGGGGCTGCCGACATCCAGGGGCCAATTTCATAAAACAAATGTGAGCTGTATTTACACCAAAATGCATTTACATCAGAGCGCTGATTGATCACTGCGCGCAAATGACCAATCGCTGCTCTGGTGTAGATGCATTTTGATGTAAATACAGCTCACATTTGTTCTATGAAACTGGCCCCTGGTTGCATACCCCGAGAATCCGATCGGTTTCCATCTCCATCGGGGCATTGTAAGTATGAATATGGCACGTGGTATGGACTTGACCCAACTAGACGCAGTCAAGCTAATTAGCCAACAAAGTAGTGCCTTGTATTCATTCTTTTCCTGGCAAAATGTGCATTGCACAAAGAGTTGGACGCCGGACTGTACCTGGTGATTTTATGATATAAAGTTTTAACACTGCAGCATTGTCTTACCATTTGCAGCCGAAAAGACGATGGAGTTTGCGCACGAGGTAAAAGAAAAACTAATCGGACATGTGACTGACAACGAAATTGAAAAGGCGGCAGAGCGCGTGACCGCATTGAAGAACAGGTTAATGTACGAGCAATATGAAACCAGAGACCTTCAAGAACAGATCAATCAGGCGGAGAAAGCGCAAAACTTGGGCGAGTATAAACAGTTGAAGGTAACAGATTTATTTTATTTTGATAAAGAGAACCCGATAAACTATGGCTCTCGAATTAACCCTTGCTTCTGCTTCTCGACATTACGCTTCCGCATCTCAGTTGCCAATGGATTTTTGTTGAACTGTATTAATGTAGAAAATGAGAAAGCATTTTGCGATTATTGACGACTGGATGGTTGATTAATCGTAATTTTTCAAACATTTTCACTTGGAATGTGCTTTTTCTCTTACAGTATGCTTCCTAGTACAAATCATCATTAAAATTCGGATACAAAGTCCTTTGTATGCTGCCAAATTAGACGTGCTACGCGAAATGTTCAACGTTCATATTTGCATAATATCTTAATGCTATAACTTTGTAACAAAACGGAGCAAGAAATCTTAACAACACATCATTAATGGCGAGAACAAAGTTGTGACATGATCTTGTAAAGCAAAAGTATGCTGAGCTTAATAAATATCACTTTTCTTACGTATAATCTCGATCTGATCGCAAAGTAGCGTATTCCGACAGAAGGACATATTCCCTAGAAGAGACTGTTTATTATTAAAATTATTACTATACTCTATGAAATTAACTGAATGTTCAGGAAAAAGAGAGCAAGCTGAAACACGCCGAGCGTACAACTGAAATTAAAATTCAAGAGGCGACCGACGAATACGAGAAACTAAAAAATGCGCAGCTTAACCAAAAAATGGAAGAGAAGCTTCATCAAAAGTGTCATGACGCCGATCGCAAAGCCATCAATGCCGACATATTGTAAGTATATTTGTTAATTACTGCCACTGCTAGGTGAGAAGAGACCACATTTTTTGCAAACGTCAGAGGAATAAAACATTCGTTTCTTATTGGTTGAAGATAAACTATGCAACTCGGGCTCTTTTTTAGTTCTTTTTCATCTCCATATCAAAATGAATAGGCGCTCTGATATAATTTATTCGATATAGAATACAAATCGTCCAGTTAATAATCGATAAACGTAGTTTGCCTGATTGCACTTTAAGAGAAATACGGTATCTGCGCAATGTTCTGCACGGCGCTTTTTCGGGCTAAGGAAAAGGGTCGACCGATCGATTCGAAATATACCCTCAACAATTTTCAGTCACAAAGCGGCATAAAGTCTTCAAATCTGGAGCTACATTTCAAGTAGAAGAGATGTCTTAGGGCTCGCATCCCCATGAAATTTATCCTTAACTTTATGTCTGTTTCTTGTGTGCTTCAGAATAAAAATAAAAAGGGAATAAATTTTAGACAAGAGCAGCTGAACGTCCCCTCTCAGTTGTCTGCGCATTGAACTGGATGCGCACCGCTGCGCTTTCAATAGCAGCAAAATGCTTGGTCTCATTTCATCTCAAGCTGATCCTCAACAGCTCGCCAGTTGTGATTAACTCATAATATTATCGCAATACTTATAAGTTCTCTCTTGTATAGTGTGTTTTACAGCGCATCTTTTACCGTATTATTCTCTTATAACATGCGAACAATCTTCGCTAGGGGCTGACGCTCGCTCAGTATTGAATATGCATTATCGAGCGAGTAAATGATAGGGGAGCGCAGTGTTCAGTTACTCCCTTTCGCTTTGCAGTTTCCTTGCAAATGTTTCATAAAGAAAAGTGCAAATATTTCGATGTTTTTCGCGAATTAATAGTTTTTATGCTATCAAAAATAGGAGAACATGTCCTCATTTAAGAATAAATACGGTAAGATTTGGGCATCATTTGCATACGAATAATATCGTCCCTGCAATCGTATTGGTCTTCAAGCTTCAGAGTGATTGTACTCAATGGCTGTTACACGATTCGATATTTGAAAATATCAGTTCTCGTTTGTCCTATCGCATTTATTGGATGCTTGATAAATATATTCAACATAGAGTTCGTAAAAATGGCTGCGCTTCTCACACAATTACATCTCAATTGCATTGCGTATTCGGCAGCACAAAAGACGCAGAGATTTTTAGAGTCAAGAAACAACATTTATTCACCACTTGCCAAGGTAAAACAGAAAAGCTAGCAGTGATCAAATTTAAGTTAACGTTTCTCAATATACCGTATTTCTTCCAATAATCGCCCACCCTCTAATAATCGCCCCCCTCCAATAATCGCCCCCTTCAGAGTCATAAAAACAGTAAACGTCTGTGCAGGATAGGTCAAAACTGAACTACCATTCACTTTCCACCACTAATATTGCTTTAATATATAATATTAGTCATAGATAAAGAGATAAAGCAATATTAGTGGTGGAAAGTTAATGGGAGTTCAGTTTTGACCTATCCTGCACAGACGTTTACTGTTTTTATGACTCTGAAGGGGATGATTGTTGGGGGGTGGGCGATTATTGGAGGGTGGGCGATTATTTTTTCAACCTAGGCCAGAGGGGGGCGATT
>NIUQ01000840.1:0-39353 GCA_002796945.1 Plectus sambesii
CCTCGAGCGAAAATCGAAGCATAAAAGCGAAAAGACTGATCGAAAAAAGTCACAAACTTCCAATAATCGCTTTCAAGCTAGACTGAAGTAGAATACAGTATACTTTCGCGGCCACATTCATGTTCTACACCTACGCTTACTCGATCAAGACCGCACTTGGGAGAGGTGCTCAATAGCTGCCCCCAGTGTCGTCGCTGCAGGACCAAAATCAATCGCCAATTGCATACTGTATTCTAAGTAAGCCAGGTTTCCAGGTCGCGAATAACAAAGGTGAGGGGTCGTGAATAGTCCTAAGTGGGAAGCTATATGTGGACGGTGCCACCCCACTCACGATAACAAATGCTCAGTCCCACCTGTAATCTGTCTCATACTGACGGTAGCACAAAGAGGAACGCGAAGCCTAAATGGTCGCTTGGTCCCATAAGGAAGTTTAGACAATAATAGAGCAGAGCATACAGAGAGTACCAGCGATGGAAATCAGAGTAATCAATTGGCACCACAGAGCAAAGGAGCAGAAATAGAGTTTGTACAACTTTTAAACGCGTCAACGCTAAAGTTTTGAGTAAAATTGAGTAAAATTGACTAAAGTTCACAAAGCTGAAATTTGAAATTGGCGCGCGCCAAAGCCGACTGCTTATCACCTGATGAACACATAAAAACTAAGTTCTGTCGCCGAAGAAAAGACCCATTCCATCTAGACGAGAGCGACTCAGCTGAACGGAGTGCCTTCCTGAAAAATGTTCGGATGAGTGATAATGCATACGGAAATGCACACTCATAGTTCAAGAGATAACTCAGTTATTAACTACACCGACATGTCTCGTTCGTTTTGCTTACTCGACATTTAAATTTGTTACGCAATCTGAATACTCCGTTATTTCCACCGACTCTTTGTAGCTAACAAAAAATTACGACTACAAATTAATATCTAGTTCATAGCCGCATAGTGGAAATAAAGATAATCAAGTATAATCTACGAAAACGAGAATTATTTATAAAGTTGTGAAACGAATACAGACCTTGCTGCCTCCATTGCTGCCGCCGTCCTCCTGCACGCCAGCCATATGGTAGTGCTGTTTGCGCAAGGCGGCCAATTTCGCGCGTTCCTGTTCCAACAGCGATTCCAGCTCCAATGTGCGCACCTATACGCAAAATATGTTCATCTCCCTTGCTTTATTTTCGTGGTTAGTATCTCTCACCTGACTCTCCATTTCTAACTGCTTCGCCTTGTGCAAAGTCAAATGACTAAAGTCGAGCGACTCTGCAAAAAGTACTATTATTGCTATGCATATCAATCACAATTCGTTTACACCGGGAAAGATGATATAATTAATCTGTTAACCCATTTAAGATTCATAAAACAAGGAAACTCTACAGCAAATGTTTCATCAATATTGGTTGCTGTGTACAACAGCGGATCATATTGCATAAAAAAAACAGGTCAAGCTGAAATCAATTTCAAATGCAGTAATGTGCTTACGGTCTTGGGTAAGGGTCTCTTGGCCAGCCTTGACAGTGCCGACGACCTTGGCGGTGGCGGCGTTGACGCCCTTCGAGGCCGTTGCCAACTTGCTGAACAACTCCGAACCACGGTCGGCCTTTACTCGCGATGACATGAACAGCTGAGCAGTGCTGGCGGCGATCTCCTGAGACGCCACGATCAGCTCCTCGAACTTTCCCTTCCCGATGATCACGTTATCGGCTGCCTGGCTGAAATGGAAATTCAATTTAACAAACTATATTAAACTATACTGCAACCCTTTAGATAGTATGTCTTCACAAAAATTATCACAAGCAAAAAACTTGAATAATTCAAAATATTATCATAATTATAAGAGCAATTTAACAAGTAAAATTTCACGAGCAAATTCTTATAAAGTTCTTAATTTAAAATGGATTAAGCCCAGTCGCCGCAGCATGTCCCCCCCAATAAAAACGTACACAAGGAAGTTGGCAGCAACGCCGACAGCTTTGGCAGCAGAGAGAAGACCTTCAGTCCACTGATTATTGCGTTTGTAGAATTCATGGGCGGAGCCGGTGCCGCGTCCCTTGGCGACGATCTCGTTCTGGAGGTCGCGCGACCTCTGCACAAGTATCATGATCGCCTGCATTAACGCGTTGCACGAGTCCATTATTCGCTCGTTCACTTCCAGCCTAATGCCCGTATCCTTCTCGCGCGTCTTTGACATTATTTCCTGCAAACCGCGCAATTAATATGGCGAAGATGATTTCTGTGCCTCATCAGAACGTAAGTTACAATTAAATGGTTTCATAGTCGATTTTTTACTATTTACTTTTTGGCAATCTTGTTTCATCATGATACTGCAAAGTATAAAGCCCTGACATATCGGAACAGGACATAGAGCCTATTAATACATTACCGATACAGATATGTTTAATGTGCCTACAACGGTAAGCTGAATCAAAATAATAGGCCACAATTATCGAAGTGAGACGTCTAAACAAAAAGAGTACCTTTAGAAAGTATAATCCAAACAATATCAAATAATCACACCCTATTATACAACAACCTGGAATGGGTCACCAACCTGAATTTTGGATGCGGCTGCCTGAATAGCAGCGTCCATACGCTTCATCTCAATATCGATCTGCGAGCCGAGCTCGTTCAGGTCGATATCGCCCATCTTGCCTAGCAGTCCGCGATACTGCGATTCGAACCTCTCCAATTCCGTCTTCAGCGAGGCTAAGCTGCTTTTAGCTGCCGTCCAGTGCTCACCTTCAAATTCATACAACAATGAACTTTCAATCATATTTAAACGCTGGCGCATCCAGTAAAGACGCGCAAGAACATACCTTGTTTTGATAATTTATCATAAAAGCCATTTGCGCTCTTCGCAGCTGATCGACAAGTAGCAATAAGAGCTGAAAAAATGACGTCAACTAGTATCACTGAGGTTAACCGCATTGAAATAATACTGTCGGTTTGATCGGTGGGCGCGGCATTAGCAGTCGCTTTTCCATGCAAAATGGCCTCGGCCAGATCGTGAGCGAACGTAGACAAGCATTGAGTCAGCGGGCCATTGGCACCCTGCCCAGCTTGTTGAGCAGCCTCGAACGTCTGCGTCAGTTTCTCGAACGTCTCCAACAGCGGACCGGTTCGGGTGAGCATGAATTCTGAAAAATATGAGTTCGTTGAGTCATCGTTCGCTAATAGTGTCCGCGTTTGGCGCTCCCACCTACGCTCCATTTAAATTCATAGGTAATAAACCGAGCAGGATCAACTTTCCCAGCCTTCAAATGTTGGATTATCTACACATTCACGCACAACTAGCTCTGGCATTCGCGCTTATACTAACAATTTCTTCTTTAGTAAGAGGAAAATAAAGTTTCGGTCTCGCAATGACAAAAAAAGCGAAAACTCAATGAGTGGCTACACTAGCTCCCTCTCATTTTTCCTCGACATAGAAATTCCGCAGTATTCTTCCTGATGAAGAAATAACGAGTAAAATATAGGTCAAAGCTATTAGTTTCAACCATACCTGGACTGCAAGTAACGGAAAGATGCGCAGGATTGTCAAACTGCTCCAAGGTTTCATCAGTAATTTTGATGGCGGCGATGCAGCAAGCAGCTGAAAGGATTGAGCGATTCAATCACACATCGAAAATGAACGTGGAAACGCGAGTCACGAACCAAACAAGTCGGATATTCGCTTGTTGGCTACGTCGAGATCAGCGCTCAACTTGGCGGCGTTAGCGGTCGCTTCGTCCACCGCCCTCTGCAACTTTGTTCTATCCGCTTCCGCGGCAGCCTTCGCATCTTCATTTTCCTAAATCAATCATCGATAAGTATACTTGCAATTTTTTCATCAGCAAGGAGGAAAGCGGTGACTGAATTTTGAAAACGCTACGAAAGTTTACAACTCAAATTAACGCTGTGAGAAGTTTATCACTGATGAGTGGATGTTGTGAATATCTCGCTCCTAACTGATCGCAAAATTACATCGGTTACAATGCATCCGCCGATCGTCGAAAGTCACTCTCATTACGCAACAATAGGTCACCATAGTCCGCAAAACCTTGCCAAAACAAAATTATTCGCCTGCTTAGAACATCAGCTGAATATGTTTTTTGAAGTATAATTCTCATGAAAGAAAAGAATTACCCTGGTGAGGTGCTCGATCTCCATCTGCATCTTGGCGAATTGACTGTTGAGCTCGTCAAGCTCTTGAGCGCTGTTCTGCGCGCGCTCTTCGACTAGTCCGCGATCGCGTCGCATCCCCTGTAAGTCTACTCTTTAGCATATCATTCGCAGCATCATCGCAATGCAATCACACTAAAATGATCCACATAACAATTGTGATATTTTGTGACACCGATCATAGCTGTCGGCTATGTGGGCGATAAGACTATAAAATATTTTCCTCCAGGACTACAATGCACAGTGGCAACGTAGCCGTCCAAGTTTCAAACGATGCTGGTGCGAATTCGCTATTAAAGATATTAGTTTCGACTCTAAAGCCGTGTATATATAACACCGCTTCACATAATTCAACAATCTTTCACTTCCATCAAACACAACTAATAACAAATATACCTCCAAGTCGCGCTCGACGGCGCGTAGCCGATCCTGGGCGTCCATCGTGGCGCCCTTCTCCGCCTCCAAGTCCTTTTGCAGCGCGCCGAGCTTCTTCAGCACTTCAATGTGCTCCTCGCGTAGCTTCGCGTACACATCCTTCATCTTTTTGAACTTATCTTCTGAGCTCTGCGCCTTCTTCTCCGTCTCCTACAAACAGAACAATGTATATAAGCAGAAAATTGCTCGCTAACCATCGCATATCACATTCTTCCTCTTTACAATCATTGATAAAAATATCATTCAGTCTGCATTTTCCAATTCACTAGCGCAATAAACAAAAACTTGAATTTTTCAGATGAATAAACGATACCTGCAGCTTGACGGCCGTCTGCTGATTTTTCTCGTTCTGCAGCTGCTCGGCCTGTTCACGGAAGCGGTCGTTCTCCTCGCTTATCTGCTCCAACAGATGCTTCTGCTGCGCCGCTTCGTGCTCCATTTGCAGCAGACGGTTCTCGTACTGTTCCATGCGGGACCGCGCCTGAACCAGTCATTATTTATAAAAATAACAAAACTACGGTATTTAACAGTCTTTTACCATTTAAAAACGCTGAATTGAACAAAATTTTACGCTTTTGATTGGAGTAAAAGAGTTTTGTTGGAGCGGAAAATACAAAACTCATTGATTGAGAGCGGCTAACTGAAACAAGGACAGAAAAAAGTAGAACGCACCTCCGACTTGAGTCTTTCATTCGCCGCTTTCGCATCTTCCAAGTCCAGACGCAGAGAGTCAATCATTTGATCCCTAGAGAGCAAAATAATGATGCAATAATGATGCGCCGAGGTACAGTAGCATTCAAATTAGACAAGTTATATTAACTAAAAGAACTGAGGCAGGTGGCAGATCAGTACAAATCATATTACATCAATCAGCCTCCTGCCCGAATAACTCATCTGTAGCAAATTATTGTGTTTAATTTCGATATTTCAGTCGAAATCGAAGCCCGTTAAGCGAATCATTTACCCAATGCAATAAAAAACGTACTTTTCATTTTGACCATTTTGTATTGGGGTCGACGCAAAAGCTTCCTCAAATTTGTCGAAGGAGATAGGGGGCGGCGCCTGCTGAGGGGGCTCGGTGACGTCGACCAGAAGGTCGAGAACGGAGTTACCGTCGGGCGGCGTCTCCGATCCCTCGCTCGCGCCGTCGCCGTGCAGATACGCGTGCGGTGCTACGTAGCTCTCAAAGTCTGACGCCTCCAAGAAGTTCGGCGGATGCTGCAACAGTATACATTAATTTTCCGCGTCAATCACGCAAAACTAAAAACATTCATTTCTACATTCAAAGCATTTGAAATAATTACGATTTCAATGCCAAACGATAGAACAATTCTGAGTTATACAAAATGTAAGCAAAGGTAGGCAGAATAAAACGCACTCCTACTGCGAGCAGTTTGCGAGTTTTTGTGATCAATTTTTCTCTGAACGCTCCATTCAACTCCTTTTTGATTGTATTCATAATTCTCAAGAAAGAAATAAGTCACAAACTAAGTTTCAAGAAAATCAGAACTGGACATAACTTGGCCGCACCTTTGCGACGATCTAACCAAAGAGACTGATCACTGAGATGAGGAAAATATTTGATTACACATGGTGATCGGGAGCCATTTCTTGGCGCCCATATCATATACTATTGCATGACTAACGAGTCAAGATAGAAGCAGGAATCGAATGAATGCAGTCAATGGACTGCGCCCCGAGGCGATGCGGTGATACAGTTTCACAATAAGCCTACCTCTGGAAGTGTGGGGATCGAGACGAGATATTTGAAGTACTGCATATTGGCTGACGTGTAGTAGAACTGCTTAATCAGCTTGAACTGGCCGTTGAAGCGGTCACGATGGCCAACGAGAACATCGGGTGGGATGGCTGAAATATATCGCAATATTAATAATATGCCAGGAGATTACAAATGATAACCTTCGTATATCTACTCAGATTTCTAACTTTTTCGGGTGCAAGTTGCTATTATATTTTAATGCTGACTATACATACTTTGCAATGTAAGCGGTTAAACTGGGCGCGTTTAGCTTACTTTCAATATTCGTAATGCAATTCAATGCCATTATTGAAAATTATGACAATGATATCTTGCCGAATATTAAAGCTAATTTCAAGCATTTTAAAAGCGAAGTGCTCAGTTTTCACACAAAGCTCTTATGTAAAACAGGATCTCAGTCGGAACATCATATTCCTATTAACAATAAAGAAAAGTCTCTATGGTAGCCTCAAAGAGCGATCAAAAAGTCATCATAAAACCGATATTAAAAGTAAATCTGCTAAAGAAACTAATCAAAGGGTTTTTTAAAGGGACCGCCAAAAAACTGGTATCGACAGCAAACGTACATGCGTGAAGACGGAAAATGATTTTGACGAGATAGTCGTAGAACTTGCTAGAGTCGAGAATGACTAATATCAGAGGTGCCAATCGACACTGGCCACTCAACGTAAGCGAATTTGCCCGTGACATGTCCATCGCGCTGAACACTGCAACATTCAATCATAAAGAAATATAATAACGCCATAAATAATATAATAATGCATACCTTCTTTCTGCAAGGCCATCAAGTCATCCATTTGGTCAAGCACCTCAATCGCCAGCTCAAACGCGTTGTTCACATCGCCGCCGCCAAGACTGTTAATTTGACTGTCCGTGAGTTGTAGGCTACCGGGAATGCTAGGATTCTGAAAGGAACAATAATATCAATACCAGAAAAGTCTCAGTATTTAAATATCGAATTCAGGGCTACATTTATCATTTACGTCATCTTCTGTAGAAAAAAGCAGCTATTCATTTAGCGTTCTTGATTTGGTAAACTTTTAGGCATTCGAATCATCAATAATAATAATAAACGTACTCTCTGATGAAAGGCGAGGCGGTTAGCGATGAGCTTGCAGTAAATACTAATCAAGCGGCCGTAGCCTTCGCGCAAGTGATGCCAAAACTTGCCCAACTCGAGAAGACGCGAACGATATCGTATTGAGTCGTTCAACACCTGCAAATTCATTACATACTATGTCAAGTAGCATCCGGATTCAAGACATCTTACAGGACGCTAGCTATAAAGTACAAACGATGCTGTTCCATAACAAAATTGTTATTTATCCGTCTCATTTTGGCAAATTAGCACGATCGCAAGAAGCCGATTTTGTGTATATCAAACACGCACTGCATTGAACTAAAAATCGACCAGCCCTATATCTTCCTTCAAAACAAACTGAACCAGACCTCACATAGCGTTCAATGTTAATATAAGCTTCGGCGGAAAGGCAACATGTTGGAAGCAACTGCTTGCCATCAATATCAAAGATAAAATGCAGTCTGCAAAGAGGGCCAAAGTCAGAACGCACCCGACTATGCCCATCGCGTAAAAGTTTGTGCAGCAGATGACAAAACTTCCACGAGACTATTGGGTGTTTCTCGAGTTGAATACGTGAAGCGCTGTTCCAAAACAAAGTAGCTCCCTTCTCCTTGTGCGTACCCACAATTAGCACTGTAAAACAGAACGGTAAAAGGCGAGAATTAGCATGAAATGCGGTGTCACAAACCTCGAGCGTGCTTCTGCTTCAGTGCCATCTCCTGCTTGTTCAACGCCTTCTGCAGGGAGATGATCTAAAATAAATTATAGCTGGACATTGTCTCTTCATTAATTACTCGTATTTACTCTCACAAAAAGTCCACAACTTTCATTCTATTATTGCCCTAAAAATATGATATACTACACAATTTTCAATAATGTACCGCGCTGATTGCTTCAAAAATTGCAAAGCGAAAAATGCGATACACATCTTTTGCGCCAAATGAGCAAAGTCAAAAGGGTTTTTACCAGAATAATTTTACATGACAAATAGCTGGCCTATCGATAAAAATTCTTCGCAGGCGAAGATTTGCCAGTTTGCGATAATCTGTACAACATATTTGATAGAGCACTATCGTCTTTGTAATCGGTCTCTTTAATATACGTCCACATCTCAATCAGAATAAAACAAAATTCTACAATCATTGCGAACAATCGCACAATATAAAGATGTCGACCGAATTTCATGTTCAGAGCTATAGTGAACAAAAAATTACCCGAAAACTCTACAATAGACTTTATAGACACCCCTAAGGGTGAATCAGCAAACATATCGCTTACCTGAGATTTAATGAAATCCTCCCGCTCCAGCTCGAAGCCCGAGCGTCGAGCCATCTTACTCAGCCGTGCGCAGGCAAATGCCAAGTGAAAAAGTTATTGAGCAAGCGCTTGCGCTACTTTTACCCGTTCAGCAACAGTAAGTAGCAGCGCAAAGAAGCTTTTGGTGCGATGCTACACTGATTTGATTCAAGAGAGGAACAACTCATCAACCATTACGCATCGGTCGCGAGTTTGTTCCAGTTTCGGCGCGACTTGTATCGCCGCCTCGAATTCGCTCGTCCGAAGTAGAACGTGATTCACGCCCAAGGCATCAACATCATCCTCATGCGTTGGCTGCGTGCAAACAACGTTCAGCGATTCGACTCGAAAACGAACTCCGGTCGACGGCCGTCGGCCGGTCCCTCGTCGGGCAAAGTCAACACATCATTCGCTATCAGCTACTCGTAAGCTGAGTGCCGTTTACATCGCTGAGCGCGTGACTTACTACGCAGCTAAATATGGGGATTATTCGCACAACCTGAACTCTCAGGCATTCGCGGTATTTTTGACTTCTGCTTTGAACTTTGAGTGATGACAAACTGTTTTGCTACTTGTGCAAATGAATTGTATCCCACATGACTGACGAAACTAAAAACATGCATGTACTAATTGATTCAATAAATGAGATGAAAGAACATGTGCAACATTGTTTCGCTTCAACATCCGTCAGTTCCATTTCAGGCAGGTTTGTGAGCATGCTTTCAGTCAGATTAAAGATTTTCTTCACCTCGTTGATCCCCAGCGAAGAGCAAGAGAACAGGTTTGTTTGTCAGTTTTAACCATAAAATACCCTCAGCAGCCAACTCGTGTCCATCCCTCGACCCGCCCCTCTGCCAAAATGAATCCACCCCCACTTATACTGGCTTGTTAATCCTTTGTTGAGGAAGAACGCTGAGACCAATATATTAGCTTCAATCTTAGCGTTGCTCTAAGCTCAGTCAGAGCTATGGTTCGGGGTAAAAATGAAAATAACTTAAAATGCCTCAACGTTCTTCAAACAACGAATTACCAACTAAGATTCGTTTGTGCTTACAACAACTTGCCACTTCAATTCATCCAAATAAGGACAACATCCAAAGTCATAAACGAATTACTGACATCTACGTAAACCATTTGTAAAAAATGATTCATTTTGACGCNTGAACTTGCCACTTCAATTCATCCAAATAAGGACAACATCCAAAGTCATAAACGAATTACTGACATCTACGTAAACCATTTGTAAAAAATGATTCATTTTGACGCTTTACTGATCTATATTATACAGCGCTATCATGAGAATATGTCAAATGCTTTTAAATGCAAATACTTTGTCCAAGCCACAGTTAAGCATTGTCAAGTTGTAGTCTTAGTGTTTCTCTCAGCAGTGCAAGGGTCGTAACTGTGAGAGGCTCATGAAAATTTCAACCTGCTCTTCTTTACTCGGTGAGTAATGTGGGCAAGTGAACTTTGCCAGCGGAATCGCCTTCTTGACATTGCCAGGATAGCAAAAATTCAACTGGAGCCAGTCTTGTTCTTTATGAAATTTTGAATCAAAAACTAAACCCGTTGTCAAATTCGTTTAGGCTATTGAATTTGCGGTAAAAATATCGATCGCCTTAGAAGCGCAATGCCCATCAATCTCATTTAGCGCCTAATGTGCTCGTTGGGTCAGTGCATTTGCACTGACAGAGTACGTCAATGCATAATTCCGCCGCCTTTTTAAGGCGCTGACAATGTCCAATGTGGTTTTCGACGGCTCCTTTGCTTAATACATTCAATGCGTATTTCGCCGTCATTTAATTTTGCCGGTGCGGCGCGAAGCAGCCCGTTCAGACTCACTAGCGCGCAGTGTACTTCATCGTTCGTGTCACAATCAATCACACGAAAGAAAACCGCTAATAGCAGCGGAATGCTGGCTAAGTGTCGTTGATCTTTAGGAGACGCGTATGCTTAGGCAGCTGTTTTGCAATAGCCGTCGTCGAGCGCACGAAATTCACCGCCTTTGGCAATCGCCACGTATCGGAAAAGCAGACGAAAAGAGGCATTGTGCTCCTTCCGTCGACGACCTCACTTATTGGTCAATTGAGAGGAAGACGAGCATCGATGGGGAGCGACTCTCTCTCGCTCTCCTCTCTGCTCTGTTGCTGTCGGCGTGCGCCCTCTTCTCGTCATCGCGCCATCTTTCGGCTCGATCGTTAACGCCCTTCTCCTCCTTCTCTTTCGGACGCCTATCCGCCGCTTAACTTTGATCGCGCCCGAGTTTGAAGAAGAAACGCGGAAGGTTGCTCAAACTGACGCCCGCCACGTTTGCCCTCGCTTGTCAGAAATGCGCCGATTGACGATTGCCTGTCGGCTTTGTCGTCCACCTAGCAGGGCTTAAGCTCCATCTGATGCTAAATTCTTTCGCGCCACCTCCCGACTAGCAACGGCCAAGGTTGAACGCGTCGTGTTGTGGGCGGCTGAATAAATGAGTAAGTCGCATAAGCCTAGCAATGGTGACGTATGTAACAAATCTTTTGTCTTTAGCGTCTGATTCAGGTTTTTCATTTTCTAGATCATTTCATACGTCAGCGGCCACTTTTGCGTTTTTTTCACATTAGTCAGGCTGGGGAAGAATTCGTTTTGAGTACGCGTTTGGGTTTTTATGCCAGGAGGCTCGCTGTTGGCGCTATGACGACGAAGATTTGTGCCCGCCCTTGTCAAAAGGTTGCCTATTGGTGATAGGCTGTCGAGTTTGTCGTCCATCCACTTCCGCTCATTTTTGTCAGCCCGTCCAACAGCAGCAGCAGCAGCAGCAGCAAGCAGCGAACTGTGAGTCGAATGAGAAATCCCGAAAAGGTGCTGCTTTTGCTGGCGGGTAAGAAGGCGTGATTACGACTAGGGGCGCTATAGATTTGTCGATAGTCTTTGACCCATCTATTTTTGGCATATTGATCGCTTTAGCTTAATCTATCACCTATCCGCCCGTTTTTGGCATTCTTATAGTTTATAGGTCACAAATGGGCTGTTTCCGTTTCCTTCGGGCTTAGGTCCATGTACCGTTGACACGGATCACTGCCTCTAGTGGAGATATATTGCGCGGCCGTTGGCGCTGATCGGTAAAACGTTCATGCGTTGATGCGCGCATAGAAACGAGCGTTGCCGAAGCGGAATACGAATCGACACAGTCAACGGTGCCTCGCTTCCGGTGCTGCGCCGGCTCGGTTCAGCGACAGCACGCTGCACGCCAAGCTGAAACAACTTGATCGGATTAATGTCGACACATCCATGGCGCTCTCTCGTCGGCAGTCGCGAAGCGGATCCAGAACACGCCGTTCATATCGCCCCCAGCCACTCGCACTTCTGTAATACCTTCATTATGATGACCTCTAAAGCGCGCGTTTACCGTCGTTGTCGTAACTCCAGAGTCATAGTCGTAACAACGTCAGAGTCCTGTAGTAACAAGATTTACGTCCTTTTCAAGCCGTGGAGCTTTGTTCGGATGCCCTCTGGAGAACGTCCCCATCGCTTTATCAGGTCGACTCCTTCACTATTTCTACCCTAAATTACTCTCCACCGCTGCACAACTGCGCCACTATTACGACCGATGGATGGGGCCGGGTCGAATCGTGTGGTGCAGTATGTCGGTGGAATCGGTGGTAGGCGGTGGGGCGAAGATGCCGACCGCGAGGCCGTTTGTCAGCGCGCCATCGTGCCCGTCGGAGTCGAAGCGCGTGCCCGAGCGGTTGAAGTCGGCGATTATGCCGTTACCTGCGCCAGGATGACTGATGTGGCTGCTTCCAGTCTTCTCGGTCCGCCTCCAAGTCGACACACCTCTCTGCCTCCCGTCCGCTTCCCTCTCTCTCTCTATTCAATGCGGCGAATATGACGCGAGGACAGCCAGCCCAACATGCGCGCTGATACAATGATTGAATATATTACTCCGTCGGCCGGTCGATCGCTGAGTAGTCCCGTCAGATATTTTGCGGGCTAGCTGAAATATAACCATTTTCTTCGGAAAATGTCTATGCGAAAAAACGGCTTTTGGAATTTACGTGCGATACGAATGGATAGCCTTTGGCCATCTGATCGTAGCGAATTACCGAAAGTAACGCTTCATACCACAACAATAGGTAGGCCATATCTCTCTACGGGAAGGCGTTCAGTTCTTTAACTATTCCCAATAAAAGTCTGCGTGCGGTGGGGGTGCTGAAGAATTCTTCAACTTACCCGGCTACGAGGCGACCACTTCCAGCGACCCCTCAGCGCTAGCACTTGGCACTCTATCGCCTTCGATCCATACCGAAACTCGAGTTTTCTTATGAGGTGCCCTGCGAAATATAAAGGTGCCCTGCCCCGAACGATTGGCAGCTCAAAGTTCGCTGCTCCTACGTTTGGGGACGATCGATGGCGGAGAAAGCGAGCGAATCGCCTCAAGGAGATTGGGATGGATCAGGTGTCGGTCGGCGACGACGACGGTCGAATCGGTCTGGACGCCGTCTGCCTGTCTAATGAGTGCTGATCGACTGGCGCGCGTTTTTCCCCCGGTCAAGCGACGCACGTCGACGACACTTGTTCGGCGTCGATGGAGCCGTGCCGACAAGTGTGGCAAATTGAAGCGTGCAAGTTGCGTCCCCCAGCAGCCGGAAATCCTTCATCGACTCCTGGTCGCTCGTCGATGTGCAGCTACTATTTGATTGATACTTTCATCGGCTAGGAAAGTGGTCGCAGTTCTGAAGGCCTTATCTCCAACAGACTTTAAGCTCTTGTTATAGTTCCTTGAGTGTAGGAAAAAATTCTAGCGAGTTTGCTCAAAAATTCCACCGCGGTTGTGGGGCAATCTGTTGGCCAAAGCGGAAGATACATTTCGAAAGGGAGTTCGAGCCTCAGAGGGCCTGATGAGTGTGTATGTTTGCATGTTTAAACAATTTTTTTAAATGTCAGCGTCAAATCGTACATATGCCATGGTTGGCGTTGGGGCGAGGAAGGCTGAGTGGTGGGGGCGAATCAATCGTCCAAGCCGATCGGAGCCGCCCGACCACTCGGCATTCGGCAACGTGCCCCGGTAGTCCAGCCATTTGCGCTTTGCGCATCTGTTGATTCGGTAGACTCATCTCCATCAGTGTTCCAACGTTCCGCGCCATGCCGCCTTGAGTTCGCTCGTGAGCGCGCCGGTCGTGTCTGTCTCCATTACATCTCCTCCATCTACCACAGTGATTCATCTTTTGCTATTAATTGCCTGGGCACGCCAATGCTTTAGTTTCTATCCAAAGTCGCTTAGTCGTGGAACCACGTTCCATCGCTGATTTCGACGCGCCGTCTCAAATTGTCAATGACATCCCAGATTATGTATAAAATTTTCCTCAATCTGAGGCTGGCTTTTATCTCGGCTGCGACATCCTGGGCAGTGAGCGAGGGTTAAAATTTGATGTCGTGGAGGGACAATTTTTGTGGGCTACACTATAACTTACTGATAATTGTAAACACATGGATCTTCTTTTCGGTATCATGTTTGAAATCTTGTAATATTAGCAGCTCCTATTTTTGATCCTTATTCTCAAAGATTCGCGGTCCATGCTCATCGAGGACACAAATCGATAGGAGCGAACATAATTTTAGGGTAGGATCGAAAAAGGAATAAGTGTGATGAATAAATTATTGTAAAGTGGTGTTCTTTTCCACTTTTTCGCACACTTTTCTCAGTGCTGCGGCAGCGCTTATAATTTAGCCGACTGCTAGCTGCTGCAATATCGCACTGGTACTGAGCAAGCCAATGCCGCTCTCTTATGCAAGTATAGCAAAGTTGATCAAACAACTGAAAGTCTATTATCTTATAATGTAAAAAGTCGATAGGTGGAGTTGAATCTCAGCACCTTCGAGCTGCTAGCGCTTGTGCAAGCTCGCTGAAAGATCTGTTCTGCCCGTTCTAGTGCACGACTAGGCGTTGAGGAGTGTAGCGCGGCGGTATGAGCGCTTTTTTGCCTGAAAACTTGCTGTTTTGCTTGGTTCGATCAAGGCCCATCAATACGCGAAACGACTGAGATGAGCAAAGTTCGCACAGCCACTTTATAGTAGTGTGGCGGCGTTCTTCTGCGTAATTTGCCCTCATCCCGCCGCTAGAGCCGCCGATGAGAGCTGCTGCGCGGCTAACACGTCAGCACACATTACAAGCCGATCTCATTTAGAAATTTTAATTTCCGTCGCAGCTGCGACAGAACTACCATTATAACAAACACCTTGATGGCTCTTAAGATCAGTATGGGGCTCCTTCGCGCGTGCGCGACTCGGCCTGCGCAGTGACTCTACGTTTTGTCATTTACTGACTTCGATATATTCTCCCCTGAAGGGCTGCGTAATTGTTCCAGGACTAATATAGGCTCGAGTCCAATGTCTTTGATTCGTTTAATTGTTTGCGAGACTCGCTTAGCATTAGCATAGGGTATCAGTCTGTTGGAATGTACCTCAGATCGTCTCAGAGAATGGCGCGACACGCGTTTTGTGCCAGTTGTGCGCGCGTACACCGCAGTATTCCGTTTCAGCAACCCCCCTGCCGATGCCTGGTGACGCCAGTATGCTGCTCGTCTGTTAGTAGTCAGCGGCGACAGCCCAGCCTCGTGCTGGACAGTTACTTCCCGATTCGGTTGCTTATAGAGGTACCAAATTATAACTTTGGCTGCGCGTTTGGGCTTCGCACCCCAAACCTTGGCCGATCTGCGCTTTCCGACATTGAGTGGGGCCTTCGATCGTTTGCGGCAATGCATCTCCGTGCAGTCAAAGGTTGTACCTCAGGTACAAACTTTGAGAAGCCGGTTGCGTTATTCTTTGGCCAAAGTACCCCATTGCTACCGTCAAACAAAGCATACAAAACGTTTTGTATGTTTTATATCACGGTAGCCGCTGGGTACTTTAACCGACGCTTTGTACAAGTCGTTACAGACCGATGCCACCCTCTGTCCAACTCTCCTCCACCAGCCGCAAATTTACCAGTTATTGAAAGGTCCGCTGCAAATCTGATCGAATTTTTGTACATTTTTGCCATCGACGAGGTCGCGTCGCCGTGCAGCAATTAAATTATCATATAATCGAAGTCTAGCAAAGATGAAAAATCAATCAAATCGTCAACTTCAGTCGCAATAGACGATCACATTAAATGTTGCTTCAAGAAATTGACAAAATTGAAAGCTAACGCAAGCATATGTCACCAATATCCGGTATCCCTGACGCATCATGTGGGCAGAATCTTCTTCGAAAATCTGTAAACGTATTTGCAGATTAGAATGTCAAAAAGTTGGCTCCGAACGGCTGTTGTATGGCTGGGCGCCTGGCGACGACTCTTTCCTCTGCTCATTGGCTTACTACTCGTCGCGGTCAGTGTTAGTCAGTCCTTGGAATGACGTCTGGCGCTGCATCGCAATTATGAAGCCCTAAAAGGCAGCCTTATTTGAATTCCCTGAAGACAATGCAGCCTTATTTTTACACGCTTCATACAAATTTATGACACGTTTTGAGCAATTCCTTTAACAATGTCACAGAATTAACTGTCGTCCACGACGTCACAGTGGTCATAGAGACACGCGGAGATGTTCTCTTTTTCTTATACAAGCATGCAGCGCTGACAACGTAACGATCGAAATTATCGCATAATGTATGTCGGTATTGCAGAGAGCCACGGGGGCGACGTCGCGTTGCTCACGCAATTCGATCAACATCGGGCGCATCATAGAGGCGCTACTCGCCGATTACGATGTCCATATGCTGCCCGACGCCGATGGCGCCAACGTCACCATCGAGTTGCACGTCCAGGGCGTCTCGGGCATTTCCGAAATCACTGCCGACTTTGAGCTCGACGTCATGTATAGGTAAGGTGTGGTATAATCACAGCGTCCCAATATGCTTATTGTACGCATTTTGTGATCGATAGCTGAGTTTCCACCTTCAATACCAGACGATCATTCAAAAAAGTTTCTCTGTCTCTGAAACATGACAATTAAGAGAATTTTGACATTCACTTTATGATTCGATCTCAAACATGCCGAAGTATCACCGATAAATCTACTCTGGAAAAAGATACAAATGTACGAAGCGCTGCAGTTTAGTGTGTCCAATGACTTTACTTTTATTCATAGTTTTCTTCCATTACATGTGTTTAATGTTGCGTTGTGCAAAACCACATTCGACCAGACATCTGGTTTAGCTTCAAATTTTTGCTTCAACTTCAACTTTTTGCAGCGAGATCTGGCACGATAGCCGACTCGGTTTCAAGCATCTGAACGTATGCGCCACAAATATCACGTTGAAGAGTGACTTTCGCGACAAAATTTGGACACCCGACACATGTATTATCAACAGCAAAGACTCTTCCATTCATAGCAGTCCGTCAGAGAACACTTTCGTTATTCTGTACGAAAATGGGCTGGTGTGGGCGAATTATCGGCTGAAGGTGAAAGCGCCGTGCAAGATGGACCTGCAAATGTTCCCCTTCGACTCACAGCAGTGCTCGCTCGTCTTCGAGTCGTACTCATTTAATTCTGATGAGGTACAGCAGATGTCGGCTTTAGTACGCGGGAGATTTCAACGGCCGATGGCCAAAATATCCACTCAATTATCAAATATGCATTATATGTCGTGGATAACTTCGTATCAGTTATTTGTAATTAAATGAGCAGTTTTTGGCCGCCATCCGTCAACTCTGCTCAGCCCTTTACTTCCTCGTTAACTACTGCCAGCCTCTTCCATTTTTGTCTACACGCTAGTCATCTCCCGAATAATTTTTTGCGCAAAATGATCATCGTTAGTGTAGAATTTGGTTTAAATGACGGATTGCGAGTAATTTAGCTTCATAATACAATGCTTGAGCAAAGCCGGGATTTCAAGTATTAAGAAGCGGGGCATACGTCAGTTTATGATAAACTTTCCGATAAGGCGCAATAACTAATACAGTGTCCAGCGTTAGAGATAGTCTGACATTTAGATCGCTAGATAAAATGCGAACGATTCAGGTCCGGTTGGTCTGGCATGATACGCCAGTTACTATGATGGAAAAAGTGGAGCTGCCCGACTTCCGCCTAATTGGCTGGAACACCGACCATAAACGCCTACAGTACCCAAACGGCGTTTGGGACCGAGCGGACGTACAGTTCACCTTCGCTCGACGCTACGGCTTCTATTTGTTCCAGTCATACTTTCCCACCAGCCTTACGGTCATCTCATCATGGGTGGGCTTCTTCTTTGACGTCCGCTCCGTGTCGGCGAGGTTAATAGTTTCTCTGTTCTAAAATTGATTGTTACTTCGCCGCCTCATATCAAATGCCATATCACTTTCATGCATCATATCTGACAATTTTTCAAAATGCATTTATATTTCATTTAGCCTATTACTTCTGAATCTCAGTAGACGTTCATTTCGTAGTTTTCAAGATATTTAAAATTCGAGAGATATGGCTGGCGCTATGAAAACATCTCTCAGCGGCATGTGTGACTTTTGCATTTATAATGGGGCACTTGCAATCTCGTCCCACAGATTTTAGGGGCCTTTTGGAATGTTGCTCTTCTAATGACCTATAAGCGTCTCCTTAGCACTATCTTCTGAGCGCTTTCACCGCTACCCTTTAAGCATAAATCTGTAAGCCCCAAGGCTGTCAAATTGCGAATCAAAGGCAGAATCTTGAAAGACAGGATTTAATAATAGCGGGGCTCTATTTTTCACACTAGGCTGTTGCATATAATTACATTTACTTGTTTAGGATCACGCTGGGCGTTTCTTCGCTGCTCGCATTGACGTTTCAATTCGGCAACGTGCTCCGCCATTTACCGCGAGTCTCCTACATTAAATGTCTCGATGTGTGGATGATCACATGCGTCATATTTATATTCCTCACGCTAGTCGAGCTGGCCGTCGTCTGTCAGCTGAATCGGTTAGCACACTTCTGCTATTCGCCCCTTTCTCACCATATCAATAGTTTGTACATAAAGCACTAAGCATTTTATAAATGTAGTTTTTTAATGCACCAACATAGCCGTAATTCAAAATTTTGAGTTATAGTTTAAAGTAGCATTCGAACAGGATAGTGAGTGAATCGACAAGCGAGCAGGCTTTATTGCATATATTGGACCTCTTTCAACCTCGCACTTTCCGTTCTCGCGAACCGAGCTATTGTCTGCAAATTCACCCCCGAAGGAATCCGAAGTTGCTTATTCGATGATGATGCATTTTATCTCCGCCAATTTATTGAACCATCGCGGTCGCTCAGATTCTCACGCCGTAAGCAAGACCAAATATGAAAGAAATCGAACTTTATAATCATGGAGCTTCCATTCGTATTTCAGTTGGTAAGGGAGTGAGCGAGAGAGAGAGAGAGGGAGATTTTGCCTAGGGCTGAGAAGGGAAGGAGACAAATGCTCGCATACATGAGTGAAGCGTTTCAGCTGGGAGCGAGAGCGGCAGATCGGGAGTAAAGTGCTCGGCCATTGGCTGAACACGATCCGCAAGACGCGGAGCGCCAACACTCGCAGCAATGGGCTCGTCTCCGCCATGGGCTCCGACTCGGGCGGATCGCGCGCTGCCAATGTCCTTCGCAAGCGCCTCGGTACTTCTTTGCTTTTTCTTGCCAAGTTACTATCACAAAAATGACTTCTTGACTGAGCAAAGTGAACGAACTACGCAGATATGACCTGATCACGCATTTCATGCTTAGGCAATCTTACGAAATGGTAAACGACAATCAAATGTTGTTTCGAGTCTCCAGCAAAGATGAGATAACAATTAAGCGCCAGCGATATCATCTAAACAATATCAATGAAATATATACATGTGTTCCAGGCCACAACTTAATCGGCCACTCTGGCATCAAAAATGTGCCGAATCCAATCGCCACGTCGCCAGTCAGCGCTTCTCCAGTCATCGACAAAACTGTAGCTATTCAATCTCCAGCCGGCGACACGCCGCGGACTCCCGCCCCTGATCCCTTATCAAACCCCATAGTGGCTCGGTTCTGTCAAGCGCTGATCAACAAAAAACGACCGGAGCAGGCCGACGGAGCGTCGACGACGGCGGAGACGCAACTGCTGTCGCCAACGCCGACAACGCCGTCGAACGACGACGCTGTCACGTCGCCGGCGAGCGGCAGCGGAGGCGGCGTAACCGAGCTGGACGTTCTGCTACCGCAGCGGATGGACCGTCTACCGACTCTGAATCGTCGCAAATTGACCAGACGGCGATTCGCCCGACTACGCGACTGGTTGCGCGGAGTCTGGGAGCGCGACTGGAGTCTATCCTCGGTGCAAGTCGACCGCATATCCATGCTCATGTTCCCGATCGCCTTCGGGGTATTCAACCTGTGCTACTGGTGTATATACTATATTAAGATGGACAGACCGGTGTGATCAGATGATTCGAACCGATCCAATTTTTGATGCGAACATGTTTTCTTTGCGTTCGTCTAACGAGTACCTATGTTGTTGCCCTTGTTAAGTCACATTTGCTGCCTTCGATGGCTGATAGCTGTTTGTTTATGATTTCTTCAATTAATGATTTTGAACGCGAATAAGTGATAGTTGCAGTAAAAGATGAATATAGCTAATTAACATTAGCGGAGGAGGGATGACAGAATTCCTCGAAATGAGATGCAACAAGACGCGGAAAAGTAAACGNTAGCCCGATGCCCAATGCAAAAATTACTTTGCGTACATCTTCGGTGACGACGCTCGACCGTCGACTCTCATCCGCCGACGTCACTGACACGGCGTCGCTGGGGGGTCGGCGGCGGAATGAAGGCGACGACCTCGCCGAAAGCGAACCTCCGGCGCTTCTCGATCGATGTTGAACATCTGCAACTCGAATAGAGTCATCAGACCAAACATATCCGACAACTGCATTCCGCAACCCCCAAACTCGAGTGAAGCTTTCAGACGGTAGCAGAACGGCGATCACGACGAGGATTAAAGAACATTTGATTAAGGAAATGATTGAGAGCAAATGATTCCACGCATCCGGTGTCATAATACAGAAACACGAATAACCGTATGAAACCCGTGCATTTCTGGCAGAAAATAGTACAACTGCAGCCAGCAACACGCAAAGGGCGCCTCGCAATATAATATAGTACCGTTTTCCTTCAATGAGTCGACGACCAGGTTGCCAACTTTGTTGATGGACGTGAGCATCTTGGTGCCCGTCTTCTCCAGACTTCTGCCCACCGTTGAAGCGATGTCCGTTCGCTGCACAGGGGGTGCTGGACTGATCGAGCGATGGTCCCTGTTCGTGTTCGGATGGGGTCGACCGGCGACAGTGATATGACTGAAGTTCATGAACGCGTACTGCTTCGGTTTCGAAAACATCTGAAAACAATCCAACTCTAATCAAGCGGCACTGTCTCGCATCTTGCACACCACGAGGCGTAAATGTATGGAGGTATTTTTGCTTTTAGAGATGATTGAGTAGGGCTATACAGTAAAATTCGAGGACAAACTAGATTTAGGCATTTGTAACAGGAATTGAATGTAAACAAGCATTAATGCGACAAATAGTGGTGCCCACTTTCATCGTTTTCGATCAATGATGTTTCAACCGTGCATATTGTAAAAAAAGAAACCTTTGGATTGCGCAGGTGAAGAGCAAGAGCGAGGAAGGATTGGACATCGACGGCAGGAGGATAGCGCATCAGATAATGCAGACAGCCCGTATAATCTGCGTGCAGCACTGAAAGTACTGCTCATTAATGCTGGCTGGAAAATTTATGAACGATTTCATGCAATGGATGCGAACACACTTTTGAACATCCCTGCTAAAAATAAGTACGCTCGAAAATATTTACAAAGCTGTTAGAGAGTGAACCACCTCGCCGCTTCATGTCGGTGGAAGTAATATNCACTTTTGAAAATCCCTGCCAAAAGTATGTACGCTCGAAAATATTTACAAAGCTGTTAGAGAGTGAACCACCTCGCCGCTTCATGTCGGTGGTAGTAATGTCACTCTTCGAATATTACCGCCTTTTGTGCTCATAGTTTGTCGCAAAACGCACAGACAATCGAGCGCGTCACACTAAGGCTACCGATGGTAACAGAAAAAAACCTCAGATTGCTTCGATTCAGCAATTTATCCTTGAGCTTTATCGAAATCCAAATAACTTACAAAGGTCGCGTATGTAGATGAGCATGGTGACGAAGATGAAGTCGACTAGCACGAATGGAGCGCCGTCGGCGAAGATGACGTCCCACAGAAAGAGAATGTCCTGAATGGGAAATTCGCGACCGAACAGCAGCCGCAGCCAACGTCTGCAACCAAACTCAAAAATGAATTATAAAATGTCGCAGGATATCGATATACTGTTAGAACCGTGCGGCAACACTGCACTTGCCCTTACTGGATATTCAATATCCGAATTAAGCTGTATATAGCACTCAGGACAACGGAACTATTAAAATAAGACGAGAATAAGAGTAATAAACGCTTCCTAAAGGACATTTGTAATGAGGATGATCAAACTCGCAAACTATCATTGACTAATAATATGCGTATTTTCTAATACCATCAAAGTAAACCGTACATTCCGTAGATTTGCGGCGCGATGTCGAGCGCGCAGAGATGCTTGTAGAGGTGGGGGTCGGCCTGTCTGAGGAGGTTGTCGCCGATCCAATTGAGCTTCAAAATGAGAGCGCTGGTCGGACCGCTGTCCTGCGCTCGGGCGAACGGCATGTCGGCGTCCCCGCACGCCGACATTCGCCGGCGCTCGGTCCTCTCCTCGCCCGACACGTACCACGGCTCTATGATTCGCATAATCTGCGAGAACATGTAGCTGAAAATTCGCGTCGATTACAGCTCGCGTACACGTACCGTCAGTCTTGAAATAAATTCTATTTCACGCCAGCCACATTACGTATTCCATCCAAATAAGGTATTTACAGATGCAGAGATTGTGGGGCACAGGCATGTATTCATATCGAATATTCCATTTACATTTATTAATATGAAAAATCCTATTTCGCTAGCTGCTTTTTTAAAATCTGCGAATATCGATAGATTTAAGCATGACTGATAATATTTTAGCTAATTTATTAAAAGAACCAAATTATCGGAAACTACGTTCACTCTGAATATAATCTGGTCTCGCCCGCCCGGTGATCTACAAAAGTTGACGCAATTTCACAATCAAAAAGTGACCTACAATGCATCGTGCTCCAGGAAGCGCTGATCGTTGAGAGCTCGCACAGTCGCTTGCGTCTGAGGCGAAAGTGACCTAAATGACCGGCAATTTGTTAGCAATAACGAGATACAACACGGGCACTCACGTCAAGCTGCCTTGCTCGCTGCAGTGGGCGTAGGATTGTTGGTCGAAGAAGAGAACGAAGAGCAATGGTCCGAGAATCTCATGCATACCCTGAAAAACAACGAGGAAATTACGGTAATAATGAGTCGAGTATGAGGCAACTCGAGTCCTTCACTAATATTTACGCCCCAAAATGTCACAATGCGAACCTGCTTATAAGCAATATGCGGGTTCTGCCGGCCGTAGACAAACAGTACATCTTCCATCATCGCTCGAGTTTTCTCCGACTGGAAATATTCCAACTCGGGAAATCTAAAGGAACGGGTCTCTCTCAATTTGATGAAAAGGCGACAGAAAAACAATTACGTTCGCTCTACATCTTGATGTATCGATGCTCGCAGCTCCGAATCCGCAAAGTATTGTTGCCACGGACTCTGAAATGTAATACTCATCAATGTTCTTAGGGAATAGCCCTCGCATAATTCAATGAAATCATTCGCTCCAGTTTACATTACTGTTTGCTATTAAGCGACTCAGTTTATGAGCAATCAATGATCAGGTATAGCAGCGATTGTAATGGAAAAGCGCTCAATTGTTCGAAACAATCAATTGCAGAGAAAATCACTCAGCAAGCAATCAAACAAAAAACCCCATTCAGGGTAAATGACGCAGAAAAGTACAAAACGCAAATTAAACAATGTTCAAAGATAAGCAAATAATAGCACTTACTTCAGACTGCAACGATAGAGGATTATCAAGGGTCGGATCGAGCTCGCCGGATGAGTTGCGCGGGTTCAGGGACACCTGAAAGAGTTGAGACTAGTTTTGAGTAAACACGAGACATCTTCAGGACATGTAAAAATATAATGTGCGCGAGCGACGCTGACTACGCACTTGCCGCTGATACAGATGGGAAAAAGGCTAGTAACATTTTTATTGCTATGATCGTGCATTTTGGCTGTTATCTTTCTGCCTTTGTGTTATTCAATTGCATATAGCAATCAAAGGTTTCGATTGTTATTAAAAGTATCTGAACACAATGCACACTGGATGAAAATACGAATGAGCCGAAATGGGAGTATTATTAAAATGAAAGAGATTAGCTTGATCTCCTTTATTAAGCCTCTTCCCAGAGCAAATCCTCAAAGTTCTAATTAGCATTGATGATTATTATCGAATGTGCAAGGCAGTAATAGTGATAATAAATGTAAAACTGACTTTGTTCTTCAGTTTATCATAGGCGGCTCGCGACTGCTGAAGAGTCTTTTCCCAGTGGGCCACATCAAGTGGAAGGCATTGTAGCAGCACCTGAATTGAAAAATAACCATAATATTCGTCATCTATTAACATAAGCAAAGTAAACGATACACGCCAACAGACGCCTCGGAAACGAGAGCCTTGCAAGTGACCCGCGAAGCAGTGTCGGCGAATAGTATTCAGAATAGTCACATCTCCATTCGATTCAAACAGCCTCTTCCATTCGTCGCTGAATATAAATCAGAATTTGCAGAAATAGTGCAGCACGTTCCATGCCGCTACGACCGGCACTTACCAATAAGACGAATCCGTTGACGCTGCCATGGATATATGGACGCTTTCAAACGGAAGTTAAATTGAGAAAAACACAATCATCATGAATTCTGAAATTGCGGACATCTTCACAGATGAGCATATTCTACAGGAAATTGCAAATGTCTATGTTTACCGAGAAAACACCAGCAGCAGTCGTTAAGCTGTTGTCAAAGTGCCGTAGTAGATGTGGTTGCACGAACAGATTCTTTAGATATATTGGTGAATCAGTACGATCATAAACGCTTCCCGCTCCGCAGTAGTTTTTGCTGGCAATATGCTGGCAGACAACGGTGCGAGTGAGCGAATACAAACGGCCCGCGACGGCGGCGAGCAATCGACCGTTGCGATTATCGACTACAGTAGTCTAGCTGTTCCGCAGCCTGGATCACGCATCGTGCCGAAGACAAAAATTGCATTATCTACTTCCCCTACTGACACAAGGCGTTGCGTGTCGTTGCGTCGGAAGCGCGATCCGTGCGTAAGTAATACTTCCGCTCTGTTATGTACTGCCGTGAACGTTGAGTACCTCGAGACAATCGAAGAAATGAATGCGCTTTATGTGTCAGTCTTGAGTTCCTTTAATGCACTAGCAGACACAGAACACATGGTAGAGAAGTGCACAGCAGTCGATTGGAATGAGACAAAGGAATATTCACAACAACACCCAAATTGCTGAAACCCACAGCGGATGGCGCGACACACACATCACAGTAAAGCCACAGTTATAAAATCTTATCATCTATAGTCGGCACAATAAGTCGTGAGGAGCATTATTCAAAGTGGTAAGTATTAGTGTTAGGCATATTCGGAGCGAAAAAAGTCAAAGACACAATATGATAGCGATGGGAATCGTCGGCTTTGGCTTGACTCACATAAATTCTGTTGAACGCCGATAGCGTGTCACATTTGGGAACGTAAAAGCAAAACTTTTTTGCAAACGCTGTAAATCAGTAAAGATATATGGGCATATGTTTGGGAGTGAAGCCAGAAGCTGAAAGCGGCGTGAAACATAGCAAGGCGTTGCACCGCTCGTACGAGCCGCGACCCGATATCTGACGAGTCCAATAGGGCAAGTAGAAAATGGCCAGAAAACTGAGCAGACAGATAAAGTAACACTGTTCTAGGGCGAGAGCAAAAGCAATTGCAAATCATGGAATTACTCTAATCGTCATTTTGGATAAAGATCAATTGAAATCGAGTACCGTAACGTCAATGGAAAATAACCGGATTGTCATTGACGTGACGGAAGGAAATTATTTTGCCAAATATCACGGTTGATGCTGTATTTAATGCGCTAAAAAATGGCTGAGTACCGCAAGTGAACCCTACTGCGGCAAGACTATCCAGCGCCAGTCAAGCTCTATCCCATTTCAAGTGTATTGAGTAACTGTAGTAAAAACGTGAAATGCGATTACGAACTTAAAACTTCATACGCTTCAAATACCGCGCGTGGGCTTAAATTCGTCATATCGCATTCAAGTTGAAATAATAATAGCCTCAATCGCTTAACACATTTGAAATGGTTTAAGATCAGCAGCCGCTCGAGGTCCATAAGAGCTTTGGCTTAGATTTTACGCTCGCTCTTATACAGGTATAGCGAAGTTATCTAGAGCCGTCGGTAGAAGCCGGCGGAGTCTCCAGTCCCTTGGCGTAATATAATTGCACCAGCGAATTGACGTTTGCACGGAAGTTGCCCAAATGAGCGGCGATGTGATCGATGCACAAGTCTTCCTTGCCCTCTTGACCGAGCGCCACCGCCTTTAGAATGTCCTTTCGATAGGGCGCCGCATGAATGACCAGCTTAAATGACATATAATTACCATAGTCAGTTAGCAATCAACAGTCTCTACAAAAGCATGCGAGTTATGGCTAAAATAATTGGTCAAGGATTTAAAGAGCAAATTCGTTATGGGTAACTATGTTAACGCATTTCAGGTGAAAATGTCAAAACATTGAAAGGGATCATCTACTGGCGAATATTGGTATTATTTTTATAAATTCCAGAAAAAGCATACCTTGAATAATTGCTTCGACACGAAACCGTGATGTCGTTTGAGAGTCATCTCGTACGCCTTTCGAATAGTTTGCACCAAATTTTCCGTTTTTTTCTTGTCCTTCGACTCCTTATAGTCACTCACCATCAACGTTAAGAGTTCGAGCATAAACTCCAAACCACTGCAATTTAACGATTTATGAACGATAGAACAACAACCGAAAGAGGCGAAGAATACAGAATTGAGAGATTGATGAAAGGAATGTGACAAGAGTGACAATTATAACGTCTTTTAGCATTTTTAAGATCAGCAAACTGAATACTGCTATTAACGTTCAGAATCGACTCATCAGATGTAAATGAAAAGTTGATCTCAGTTGCATTTAAAAAACTAATCATTATTTTGAAAAAACTCGTCAAAACAATAGTAAAAAATTATCAATTAACCAATCGAACAGACTGCTTTCACTCTGTCATAAATGACAAAACTCGATGGAAAAGACGAACCGCTTGAGCCAAAGCAGTCCTTCAGTGGGAATGCCCATTCTGCCACCATGCTGGCTGAGGTCGGTTTCCACCAATTTTTGCACAGTGCTGCAGTTCTCTCGATCCAAATTATACTTTGTCTTCACCTTTAGCACGTTGCCAGCGATATCATTCTTGACCGGAGTGAACGCCGTGCCCAAGAAACCTGAAAATATAATTTGACATTCGCTTGCGATTTGGTGTAAAGCGTAATTTATGCAAATTTATTATTTACATATCCAAAAAACTATTTATCTTCAGGCTTTCAATACATTTTTATCCATTATGGATAGCTCTCGATTTATTTTGAGAAGAACAGTTGGTCCAACACGATCTGAGCCTTCCTGTGAATTACGTATCGTCGACAAAGATTCGACGTTCTAGAACACTCGGAACTTCAGTGAGTCCAAATTCATAAAAACTGTCGTTCATAAAAATGCATACTTTCTTACAACAGTTAAAATTCCTGTTCCTTAAAGATGATGCTCATGATGGGCCAGAGGGGCCTTTTACCATCGCAAAGTCATGGTACAAAAATGAATCACTATTGATTTGAATGTACATTCATAATTAGCGAGGGCGTTCGCTGAATTTTGGCACTTATTCACAATCGGCGAATGTTTATGAGTCATTTTAATGTATCAGATAGCAAAAAGTACGAGCGGAATTGTGAATAAGAAAACTAGCTGACCGACGAATTCGGCGATTCCGTTACAAGCGCTTATGAATTGCTCCGTTGGGATGTCATTATTCGTGTCAAGCGCCGGATACAAATGTTCCGGCTTCGAGAAGTAAGTCTGTACATCTGAACTTGAGCCATCGGCGTTCGCTGTCGGTGTCGATGTCATCGCAGACCGCAGTCAATACAACCAACTGGCCAAGCAGCACTGCGTAAGAGCAGGATTATCGTCTAGAAATAGACGGACGAACGATTATAAGATACGGTAGAAAAGGACAATACATCACTCTCTCGGTCGTAACAAAGCAGGAGAAAAAAGTCAAGCGAGCGAACGATAATGAGCTTATAAACAATAAGTTTAAATGTTGTTATTGTTGACCAATTTCTAGCTCGACTTTGTTCTTCACGCTTTGTGACGCCGCTTAATGAAGGTATTCAATTTAAACTATAGCCGCTACTATTTTTCGCATGAGCGGCTTGTAAGATGCGCGCTAATTTCGAGCCTACGTTGACACGCGTCAATTAGCCTACGTGTTGTTTACAGTTAGCAACCACACGAAGACGGCAAAGGAGAATCCATAGAAATGGATAGTGATCCGAGATTAGCGACCAATACGAGCCGCGAACAACAGTTTCGAAAGAACGACTCGGGTTCGATGACTAAGGTTCTCTTTTAAACTTTTAAACTGGAAAAAACTGCAACAAAGCTCGCCGCACGGCAGCAGTTTACAACGAGCGAAGAGCGCATCAGCTTATGACGTCACACGGTGAACGCCCCATACCGTACCACATTACAGCACAATCGCGCTTCGGGACGAAAACTTACTTTACTTTGCGACAAAATCATGGCGGCCAGTGGGAAATGGATTCCTCTGCTAAATCGTTGCAATTTTGGGACCGCCGCTAGTCCGCATTGGATTGCTGTTGTATTCTTCAGCTTAGGCCTCGTTGATTTTCTCGAGGGGTTCGCCCGTTCCGGTTGTAGGTGCACTGTTCGGCTCGCGGATTCTCTAGCTCAATCACAGTTCAACCATGTACTGCCAGCGCCTCGCAGTTCCGCTTACCCGAACTTTCGTAAGTACTTTTAATAATCGTTTGTATTTGATTAATAAATGTGCAGTATCTCTATTGTTCGCATCTCTATAACATAGGATTTACATAATTTTGCGAGCTTACTTCGTTTTCTGACTCTGTTGTCGTGTGATGGTTGCATATGAGCTATATATTTAAAAATTTTAAGAAGTTGAATTTGTCCTAATATCTTTTACGTGTGCAGCATTGCCAATTGATGGAATTATGTCAATCTGGCTACCTGCACATTGTTGAGCTGAAATATCATAATAAGGGCACAGACTTATTTGATGTCAAGTTTTTCGCTCATTTATTATGATTGTCTATATAAATTTATAAGAAATATCGAAATTACAAAACCAAGTATCCTAAATCACAAAATTCTATTCCTTAATTTTGCAGCCCAAATTCACTTCGCAGACATTTACATTTGTTAGATGCGATTAATATTCTTGTCTTGCTTTGGTCTAATGCCCTTTTGTCTTATTTGGGCCTCTGAGAAGTTGTAACCGCACAGGCCAAAAACCAGACATCCTACTTTTTCTACATAGCAAGCCGAAATGAAAAAATTGTGATCGATGTCAAAATACCCTTGATATATACTTTTGCCATTTCGGCTTGACACGCTATGCAAAGGTGGGGTATCTAGCTTCCTGTCTAGTTTTATCTTTTCCACCAGACTGGAAGCCAAGAATTGGCCCGAAACCGGTTAGCTATGGCCGGCTTGTAATCCAACGGGACATTACAAGGGTGCTTGGGTGTGCGTGGTAGCAATAAATGCATTAAGGTAATCTGATATAATTGTAGGCCCAGCGACTCCCGCTGCTGGCCACGTCGACATCGGCGCCGCAGGCCTCGGTGAGCCAATCTGCGTTGGTGCAGTACACGCTGGCCGCCCGCTCCCTCCACACCTCCATCGCTCGCCGCGACATCGACTCTGCCGCCAAGTTCATTGGCGCCGGTGCCGCCACCGTCGGAGTCGCCGGATCCGGTACGATTATTGTTGCATTATTTATTCGTCTTCTGCGAAGTTGTCTGCGAGAGCGACGCTTTTTCAGTCTATATAGTATTCACGCAGACATCTCGAGTTAGCTTGACATGTTCTGAAAGGAACGCATATTTTCTGCTATTTTTTTCTCAAGAAGTTTGCGATTCTCTTTTTATAGATTGAAACGCGCTGTCGCCAACAATCTTTTCAGGGCATTCTAAATTTAGATGCTGCCAGAACGTGCAGATACTTAAATAAATTGTCTCTATAAACCTGATGTTTCGAAGGCCCAGTCATTCTTAATCGCAAAGTAGCATTGGAAAAAGAACTTGTTTATCCTATATTCTGTTAATAAGAAATGGGAGGATCATTCAGTATGATAGAAACGCAACCTATTTCAGGAGCTGGTATCGGGTCGGTGTTCGGCTCGCTTATCATCGGCTATGCGCGCAACCCCTCCCTCAAGCAGCAGTTGTTCAGCTACGCTATTCTCGGTGAGTATGAAGACTATACTAAAGAACGATTACTTTCATCGGTACTTTCTCGCTTCGACTTTAAAGGAATTACATGTATGCTCTAAGCGCAGTTGCGAATATTGACCGCTGGCCGTATTCTATGCCTTCGATTTGTATAAGATTCCCTCGGTGGTACGCTCTGGAAAGTGTAGTGTAGTTCACCAATCCTTAACCTTCTGTTAACTAAATTTAGAATGACTTGTATAATTCTGAACAGTAAGGAAAAGTTGCCACTAATGGTGCTACTCCATCCAATACGAGATTGGTATTTTACCTTTTCAACGATATGGAAAACGTCTTATATCAGAAGTGCTACTGTGTGAATCTGAACGGTGAATATTATTCAGGATTCGCCCTGTCGGAGGCCATGGGTCTGTTCTGCTTGATGATGGCGTTCCTGTTGCTGTTCGCGTTCTAAGCGCTATCCGAATTAGAAGCAAGAGAAAACGACAAGCGTCGATGTCGCCGTCGGTGTGCGTCGGTATCGTGTCTGCCCTTAGGATACAGGATTTATTGCGTAGCGTTATGTGTAGATGACTTATTGCGATTGTTGGTTTTCTTTCTTAAATTGTATCATTTCTAAGTGCGCACCAGTGATCGATAAGAGAGACAGAAAATAGAATTATTTCCTTGTTTTTCACTAATCCCATGTCAGCTCACAGCATCTTCGTTGATGCGGCGAGGTGCCGTCGGTTAGGCGAGCGAGGTACTACGTGCGCGTGTTGTTCTCCCTCGAAGTTTAGCAAATAAAATGACTTGGATTCGGGACTACCGTGCAGAAATGCGCGCGCGACGCCTTTTCGAATTGGATGGACACTGCGACTGGAAAATGTGAAATATCAAGCAGCGGCTCTTTCGCCATCGCTGGTCACGCTTGCATCATTATTTGTCGCTCCTGCATTTGACTTTCTCAGCATTTCAATGCAACGCAAACATGCGATATTCTGATGCAAGACGCTGAAAGAGTTTTGTAGGCTGTATGGTGACAACATGGAGTTTATTGTGATTGCGTCTGTGTCATCGATTGTGCGACGAATGCGGGGTTTAGGGCTTGCAGCATTTTTGAGACTAGAGGGGGCAGTGTTTGGCTTGACGCATCGTCAATGTAACATCCGTTGAATATGACCACACAGACGCGACAGGACACCGCGAGTCTTCACTCACATTGCTGCTGATTCTTAAGCCTGATGCACGATATGTTGGCTATTGCGACGATTTTCTATTCGACATTAACTTATCAGCAGAACGGTAAAGTGCACGATTCGCTACACAAACACAATAATACAGCGCATTAAACTGAGATCACATACAGAGAGCAATGATTTCATTCGTGATCATAATCTTCGTCCAAACTGGCGTCCTCAACTTTTCGCTTTTGACCGCTGCCACCGTCATTAGGGCCAGAAGTAAGCTGGAAGACAACGTTGGGCTGTTTGGCCGACTGCGACTGATGCTGCGACGAAGCCTGAGCCGTTTGACTTCGCTGAGAGGATATCGTCGATGATACATTTCTGATTTCATTTCGATTCTTCCATCGATAGTTCGGTTGTAGCAGACAAAAGCGGTCGTTCGGCAGCCGGGCGCCGTACGCCTGCTTAATCGGCGGCAAGGCCACCGCGTTCTTCTCTTTCGCCAGCTCCTGCAATAATTCACACATCAGTTACGGTACTGAATAGAATACTTAAATTAAATTAGCTGCTATTCCCCTCATTGGTATGAACTTCTCTAAATCTAAAGGATTGTTTCAAATTGCCAACCTGAAGCAACTGCCTAGGCGGCGGTTGAGTAAATGTCGAGTCAATCATTGTATCGATAGCCAATCGAACGTCGTCGGCGTCGATCGCCTTCTTGCCGGCGTGCTCGCTCAGAGTGCGGGCGTCGATGAGCACGTCGGACGTGTAGCGGAAGGCGAACTCGAGCAGCTGCGAGAGGACGCGCGGCTCGTACTCAGTCACGCCCATGTCGCGTACAATCGCCGCCATCACCTGAGCATCCTGCGGCATCGACGACGTTGACGACGATGCCATCTTGCAAACCTTAATCAGCAATAGATACTAGATCGCACAAAGTATCGTGTAAAATACCGAATGTCTATCGTAATACCGGCATACGATCATCATTTATGCTTCATGTAATGATAGCTATTAGCGTTGCATCTAAGTTAACAACATATTTGCAATCTGGCATATACCAGATACTTTACGACTCATTGAGCAACCAGATTCAAATAGTTGCTTCTCATTTACTTCTTACTCTATCCTGGCAACTAACAAGTGCACATTCGTATAGATATCGATGATAATCGACTGCATGAGAACAGTATATCATACTCTCGTCGCACATACAATGATGTTTATTCATTTTATTACTTGTAACACCAACTTAAACCGAAAATAAATAAAACAATAAGTACAAAGCATATTGATTACAAACAGTTGAGAAACTAAACATGAAAAAGTGAAAAACTGAGAAGGTAGCCAAATAGTCGTCTCAAATTTCATGCCGCTGCCATGAGCAAGCTCTTGTGTCAGAGCGAAACCGAGCCTTCCACTCTGCAGAAGAGAACAAGTGCGCTTGAACATAAAATGGATATACATTCGTGAATTTGATCCAGGAACAACAAATTCACGGTCAGTAAAATGCGTAAAGCATTGTTATATTGGCTGAGTTGTATCTGATCGTCTGTTTCTTCCTCGTCGTTGATGCGCTTGTTTTCGGTGGCATACATGGCCTCGGTGTTATAGGCCTATTTTGCGCCGGCCAGACAATCAACGCAATGTATTGTTATCTCTTTCCGTTCATAGTTTTATGCATTTTGATCCTACTCCATTTCATTTTGAAGGTCTGTAGTTCCTTTTTGTCGCATCATCTGAAATAAGGCTAAAATTAACAGCCACCTTTCAGATGTACGGTTGAGATTTACATGGTTTTTAGGCTCAGCAATAGGAAACATAAATGTCCCGGTTTCAAAGCTATGTGAAACAGGATTCAAGCGGTGAATCATTAGAGAAAGGCAAAACAGTACTGCTAGCAATCGCACCGTAGCGGTATTATAAACCTAACTGATTACGATGCATTTTCAATAAGCATATAGCTTCAAATTTTTTCAGCGTTCTTCCAACTTGGCATGTTTCAGTTCAATATTAATGAAACTTTAATCAGTCTTTAACTCTATCACATACAACGATAAGCTCTTGTTTAACAGAGTGCGCTTCAAATATGAATATTTTCAAACGACTCACCCTCATGTTGCCTGAATTCTTCCACTAAAATGTAACTGGACTGATGGCCTCATCTTCCAAATTCTAACGCCGTACACCATTCCATGATCGGTTCAGTGAAATTTCCAATCCTCGATGGCTAGCTCCCACGTTGCCTAGCTGATCGGCTTCTATTGGCGCTCCTCCTCTTCCCTAAACCATTTCCTTCTCAAGATTTTGTAGCATTCGTATTGAAACTCAGCGGCTCACGAATGGCAACGGAATTATTTTGTTTAACGTTGAAACACGATACCGTTACATCCTGTCTTACGCAGCGGCCGGCAGTTGCACCGTCGCCGTATTCGATCCGATTTCAACCAAGCCAGAGAACGTTCACCTACACTTGAAGCATAAATCGAAGGCTGCATTTGTTTGTCCAGTACAAGTCCCTTTTATAATTCGACAAAGACTAGCAGAGAGCTCTTGTCAGCTGCAATGAATCACAGGGATGGCATGCAGGCTGAAAGTGACTACTGGCCGCCATGCGACTATCGCTGTACTGCCATGCTACTCGAGTTGCAGCTAGCCAAAGATGATTTGTAAATGAACGAAGCCAAACAGATTGCCCACCAAGCTGTTTAAGATGATCTTAAAGTCGCCTTATTCTCAAAGAAATGGTCACAGTACCTAATCCTTTTCCTTATAGAATTTTTTATGCAACTGCACTCCTTATGTGATAAACTCTCTTTCAATCAAAGATGCTGTCGAGCGCGTGTGCGCAACAGAGTAGGGTGCTAGATAACTTACATAACAATCTGCTTCACGCTTTTGAATTTACTCCATGTGAGACTGATTTTGCTTAAAGTTTAATTGACGAAGCTCAAATGATTTACACTCAATAACGCACTTGCACATCAATGATGACAATAATGTTGTAAGTGTTGTAGACAGTGGACGAACAAACGATGCAGTAAAATTACAAAACGGTAGTGCAGTTCAGGTTGCAATAGCCAAAAGAAGATGAAGACAAATATTGGACATCGACGACTAAGCGGAATGCATGTCGGAAAAAAGTGAACGTCGTCACCACCAAATCAGCACCATCCACCCCACATCGTACTGCATTTATGCGGCCGGTTACGGTACATTGATCACGATGAATTGCCACTCGGGAGAAGAGTTCCATTATTACCCAACGCGTTGATGAAAGTCAGATGGCATACAAGAAGGAAAGTTGAATAAGTTACAATGTGATTCGTGATTAAGGGAGTGGGCAACGTCATCATTCCGCGGAAGAGACGTAAAACTGTTGCCGTTTAGAATCGCTATTGGGAAATGTAGATTACTTTTCCGTTTAGTAAGCGTCACGTAACCAAAGAACAGCCCATAAGAGCGACCCAAAGTGACAGACCGGCAATAAGAGCAAGAATCCGAACGCAAATTGGCCCAGCTTGATCGGTGGTCGCGTAGCAACAATTAACTATGTGAACAAAACGAAATTCGGACGGAAGCGCTGATGATGAGGTCAGATCGATCAACCTTGCATGATGTTTCGAACGAACTCGGAAATGTTGACGTTGCCGTGAGAGTCCTCCTGCCCCTGCAGCAACTGCTCCACTTCGTCATCCGACAAGCGCTCCCCTGAAAACAATTTAGCGTTGAGATTAAGCAAGAGTGCACACTTTAACGACTAGATGGATCGCGGATTGAACAAGCTGATGTATTATCGAATGTGTCTAAGGCTGAACAACACTGAGCGATCCCCCAGCGATCTCGATACAGACTGAGCAACAGTATGAATTTGCATATAAAGCACAATCGAGGCACTAAGACGCATAATGATCAGTCCAAAAATAAGCTACAATGCCTTTGCAAAGTAAATGCATCACTGATGAAAAAGAAAGTTGAAGCTTCAGACAAGAAAATAAAACCAACCGAGAGTGGTGAGCAAATGGCGCAGTTCGGCGACGTTGATCATGCCGTTGCCCTCCTTGTCAAAGTGCGACAGACCCTCGACGAACTGCTCGAGCGAGTGCTGCTCCTTGTTCTTGTTCACCGATTGGTAGATGGGCAAAAAGTCCTCGAACGTAATCCGAGATTCTAAAAACACTCGCAAAATGACACAGTGAACGTGAACATTCTATGTCCAATATCATCACGGTGACTATGACACATGGCAACCCACTCAAGGGGAAACGGGCTGATATGCTTTTCGAATGTAACCAGCATACAAAAAAACGATCTTTAAAGATATAATCGAGGGCTATCCTTAATATTTAGCTGATGCTGTTGAATTATACTAAGTACCCCTTAACGTACCATTGTTGGGCCAGTGAGAGCAGCACTTCTTGATTTCGGCCTCGGTAGGGTTTTGTCCAAGTGCGCGAAGCACATCTCCCACCTGGTTGACGCTGATTCTGTCGTCGCCCTTCGAATCGAAGTAGCAGAAAACCTCGCGCGAGTCGGACAACTGATCCTCCGTCACTGCTGATCCAGACTAGAAACACGCCCATTTTGATACGTATCATACCGCCAATTTAATGATTTGTTCGCAATATCGATTGAAAAGCATGCTTTAGCAAGGAAAGACATGAAGATTTCGATTTAACTCAATCCAAATGTGACGATCTAATCAAAAATCGTGATAACTACTATATTATAAAGATATAACATCGTAGAGTCGATGAGAAATATCATTATTTAGCATAATGGGAGGGAGTTTATTGCTGTTTCATCCCAACTTGTACGAAACATCATTAAGTTTCGCTAGTTTGATCATTCGAAAACGAGCTACAAGTAACATCAGTGCAAAAAACGGCAATGTTAAGCGCTTTCGGCAGCAAACGGGAGCAGGAATTTGGGCATATGAAATTCTGCATGTTGTTCAGGAATTCTCCGCATCCGTTCAAATCCATTCATTTGAGTAAAACTCGAAACGGCTACACCCCTAGTGGAAAACGGCTGTCATTATTCCATAATAGAATTCGTATAGCTCTGTCGATCCGTTTGGGACTGTTTATTGCCGATAACTCACCGCCCTTTTATAATTGGTAATAGAATTAGATGATTCGCTATAAATCTCTTTTTATGTTCATGCCGTTGTTTTTTTCATTGGACAGGGACCGGTTCAGTCGGGTGAGTGAAAAGGGTTGTATTGCAAACGAATACTGACGGAAGCAGGAAACATGCTCTCAAAACGAAGTACATCCGTAACGAGCAGAAAACAAATAAAATACTCACCACCATTTTGTCAAATCTGCTTTTTGTCTACCGACAAGCAAAAGTATGGTCAATCGGCTGGAGACGTCGAATCGTACAGCTACGCGCGCCGCTCGCTGAAAAATCCAACTAACACGACGATGACCAATATGAATCAGTAGTATCTGCGTTGGCGATCGCTATGTACCGGCGAGAACGTCACGTCAGCGAACGCAGTACAGCCCGACAGTCGACCGACCCCGCACCGTCCTTCCGCCCGCCCGCCCGCTCGCCACCGCCGCGCCAAATATGTTGACCTTTCGAATAACTATCCATTCACGACGCACAACACGGTACAATTCCTCAATCTCAGGCGACGCGGCAAAATTGAGCTATTCGAACAGCATTTTTGAAAATTAAAAGAGCCGTAGGGTGCTACTATGTTTTCGGCGTATTAGTCATCAGCAAATACTTTCCGAGCCGCCCATCCAAAATCGAGCACCATACTGTTTGAAACAACTGGCGTTAAAAGCGTTTAAAATTCAACTTTGGATCAGCGGCTTCAACTCGAGTTCATAATTACGCACACGTTTAGGTCAATTAGGGAGGGATCCTAAATGTGGTGTGATGGCTGAAGACCATCCTCCCCCACAACCTCAGCTTCAAGTTACAATGCTTAAACGTTATGTTGTACTCTGTAGGGCGGTCAATAATGGCTGATACTCTTAAAAATGGGGACGTTAATGGAAGAGTGGCCGAATTAGAACAATTTATTCTTTTGACAACGAATGATCATCATTAAACCGACAAAGCGCGCAAACGATCGAAGCTAAAAACCGAATCGCAGATCACATAACTGCACAAAGTGGACGAACGCTCGCAATATTCAATGCAGCGGCGGATAAAAGCAAACAAAGCACGTCATAGAACCTGTCAGGCATGAGATCGGTAAACAAAGTGGAAGAGATCAGAGAGAAACGCCAGGAATAGAGTATTGCAGCAGGAGGCCCTCGTCCTCCTGGTCGATGACGAACAATGCCATTCGGTTGGCGACGATCTCTGAAAAGAACTGTGCTCAAATTTTATACTAAGAAACTCTCAATATTGTATTTCAACATTCATTAGGGCCATAATGCAGACTAATGCTTCTAACGGCAGTGCGATGCGGTGCGATATGGCACTTTAAATTAGCAAGCATATACGATCTTTTTCGGTGATTACTCAGTTTACCGCATCGTACCGCTCAGCGAAGAATTGAAGTATAAATTGTGCCAATATTATTATTGCAAACATACGTAATACCAGCCGAGAGCTGGTCAGCTGTTGATTGAGAAGAAAGAGTAGTAGCGATCGAATGTCTACCCACACCGAATGCATCGCCTTTCGCTCTACGTCCTGACTGGTTTCGGCGTCGCCTGAAATTCGTCGTCTTTTTGTAAAATTGAGCAGAGAATATTGCATTCTGAAATTTGTGTGCTGAAGCACAGCTATAAAATTGAATCGAGCAATTAGAGCGAAAAGTCGAGCGCGAAACTTTCAGAGTTGGCATAGATAAAAATAATAGAGTTGCAACACAACGCATTGAGCTGAAATAAAAAGTATTCATTCGGAATGAAATGCAAGAGACTACTTAGGAAGTCATCAAATAAATATAAGAACGTTTAGTAAAAGTAAAGGGCATTCGTGCAAAAATATAGACCTACCATCATCAACCATCGTAACATTAGATAGTTGTGTGAAGACGGAGACGATACTGGCGGCGTCCGTTTCTACCTGCGCAGTCATTTCGCCATCGTTGTTCGCTGACAACTTCTTAAAATATACACTGTCTGTGTCAGTCAAACAAAATGTTGTATCTTTCCCCTTCAAATCCCCCCTGCTAAGTGTAATTCAGGGTGATATTTAAGAAAACGGAACAGTCTCCCGATCAGAAATGCGATTCTAGATAAATGTCAACTACACCCGCAAACTAAATGAGAAAATTTCAAGTAGAGCATTGAAAAATTCCCAGAACATCTGTGGCAGTAGCATACTGTAGCAGCCGTAAGCAGAAATGGAATCCACCATATGATGTGTACAAAAAAGCGAGTAAGAAATATTCTTACCACATGCTTTCCTCCAATATTCTTCATGCCCATAATGACCTTCGTCAGCGTCTTCACCGGCGGCAGGTTAATGGCAACCTGTAAAACGGCCCACTTCAACATGGGAATCCCAACATTCAAAAGCAGTACTAAATACAGCAAGCACCACCAATCATCTTTTCATACAGTGAAACGAATGTGCAAAATTCAGTTTAGTTGTTTGATTGAATGAGCTATCTTCATTGGTCTAGTAATACGGCGCTGTTCTTCATATTGCGGCGAATGAAATGAAGAAGACAAACCTTGACACGAGACACGTTAGGCTTGTCGTAGTCGCGCCAGTGGCGATGAGCGACCACTTGCACGGGAATGTCGTGGATCACCAATTGCTTCGATCCGCCCACCGTAGCCTGCAGTGATATATCCAAAGTTGAATGAAAAATTAAATGAATTAACGATAAACCTTAGAATATGTTTATTATCCCCAGACGCAGATGGTCAAATTTACGTTTTGAACGGCTATCAAGCCAG
>NIUQ01000841.1:0-38938 GCA_002796945.1 Plectus sambesii
ACCCCTTTTCAACCAAACGCCCTTCAACTGCCTCCGACTGACACTAAAATGGCCGCCGTTTTCCTGTCTGACTACGTCATCAACTCATTCTTGTATCAAGCGCACAAAGCCGGACTGAGTCAGTTTCAACTTGACAAAAGTAGCAAAGTAGTCGAATTTCTTCGCACCAACTGCGATGAAAAGGACATTTGCATTGGTAAATTGATTCCAGCACTGGGAGCAAAGTATCCGAACACAGCTGGTGAGTTAGCATAACTTGCGAGTCAGTAAGGGACTTGTTTCACAAAACTTTTCACTAGTGAGAATTGAGAGAGTGAGTCTCAATTTCACTTGATTATCAATATAGCTTGTTTCTGATAATGCGGTGGCGATTACGCAGAAACTGAAACTTAATTACACAACTATAACAAGATTTATGAAATTGGGTCCAAATATACCACGAAGCTGTGAGACAGTGACGCTATCCCTATCTGTTTCTCATTTTACACAATCAGATCATAGTGTTTTAGGGCTGTCACGCTTTTCGTATCAATGGAACTCAATATGGGAAGAGTGCCACGAGTTTATTTCATAAAACTTGTAAAATATTGTAGTTACTAATATGGGAGGGTACCAGTGAATCATATCGACTGTGAAACTGAGGAGGGACAGAAACTTGAAAATTTGGGGACGGCACACTTGAAATTTACTTTTGACTCAAATAAATTAGGGACTAGGGCAGTGCCCCCACACCTCCCTTTGCTACGCGTCTAGAGCCCATATATTTAGCAACAATATATTTCAGGCAGCCTACATATCAAAACGTCGACTCAACCGGCGATGCAATTCATACCTGGTCAAGTGAATTTGATCGCCGATGTTGTCGCCGAATTGACGTTCGCCAATACACCGATCCTCTCATTCAATGTGCACGGCAATTTTGACGTGAAATCCATAGAAATTGCGAGCGCCAATAGCACTATAACAGCGAAAGCGACAATCAACGACTTGAAAGTTACCAACGTGCAAACAATGGTTCCGGATTTAGGACTTGTCGGGGACTTGATTGCACCCTTGGTACAGGTCGGCAAGCCCATCGCTGAAGTATTTCTAAACGATCTCGGCCAGAAAGGATTCCCTCTGCCCTCATGGCGGGGTCTGCAGCTGAAAAATGTTGATATATCGTTGTTTTCGCACACACTGTCAATTGCATGCGATATGTTGTACACGAATATTTAAAAAAGTTTGTATTTCGCTCATTGTTAAAAAGTGAACGCCTTGAATCGTTCATTAGTGCAATAAACTTTTAAAGATTTTCGTTATGTAATTAGCATTATACAGACGTTTTGCAAATTGTGAACGAAAACCGACTTTGAATTGGAAGACTTGATTTTTTAAAGTGTAACTGAAGACACCGTACAATTTTTGAATAATGTCGCGAAGTTTGCAGACTCGCGATATTTAATTGAATTGATTTCTTAGTGCACTAACATCTACAATGTTAATGGGTTATGCGTGACCTGCCAGCTTCATGTGGGGGGTAACTACCTTCCTACCTAGGTGCTATTTCTGCTGCTTCCGCCCTACTATCAGCGCTTGCGTGCTTTGAGAACGAGGCTGACTAATTGGCCGTTCACTACGTGCTACATCTGCTTGCTTATACCTCTGTGTCGGCACCCCCTTTGTAGCAATTAGATTGCTTACCTATGCCCTCCGCTTCTCATTGACTACCCATACTTTGAGTGGACGGACAAATTGGTGGTATTTGCGCGCGGCCTGTTGATGAATTGCCAAGACCCTGAGGCGCAGAGTCGGACGACTTAACAATGACGTGCTGCTATGTGGCCCACATGCTAAGCTAATTACTTCTCATTCGTATCTTGGGCGATCTGATTGATTGGATACTCTTGCGCGCTGAGCTAGTTAGCGCCTCTTTGTATTACACCAACGTAGGACGAGTGCGCCTCGATAAGTTAAAGGGTCAGCGAGGTGAACGCACACCTCAGACACAAAAATAACCGCGGCTTTGGCTAGTCGAAAGGCGACTGCCTAGTCGACGATATCTGGTATATGGACGACAACGATAGTCCTAATCAGTATTGGGTATCTCTCCCTTGTGACCACCGGCATTCATATCAATAACCTTGTGTCGTTGAATAAAATAAGGACTGTGGCACCTTTCTTTCCTACACAAGACGCAAGGGAACAAATCCACTGAACCACCGTTAAACGATAGTGCGACTCTGTCCCAAAACGTGGCGACAAATATCTCGAATGAACCTGAATTCGGATAATGTAGGAAGTAGGTGGAGCAGCACTTCATGCTGTGATTTGTGTAACCAAAATGATCATTCACCGCCTATTATTTATAGATTTCTCATGGAAACTGGTAGCAATTTAACGGCTCATGTAATGGGTATTGTGAAAAAATTTCACCCTCAAACTCCTTCGTTATGAAGTCAATATATGCGTCGGTAGAGATAGATTAAATCCAAACGTAGTACTGATACTCGTTCAACCTGCCGACGTGTTGTTATTCCGTTTATGAGTAATTTTAATTGAAAATTTTGAGGTTCAGTCGATCGCTAACTCTTTCTTAAGTTATCAAGAGGTTCCGCTGTGAGGCAGTGCGTTGATGTTTACTGGATTTCGGATTGAAATAGCACTATGAAGCACTACTCAGTATGCTACCATCTTCGCAGTAATTTTATGTCACGCAGTCCGATTAAAAGCTTTCCTGTATTGTCTGTCTCCTTACTGAATGGTGTCATGTGAAATGAAATCTGTTGCCATTAACAACATTAGAGAATTTCTAGTTTTGTCTGATCGCTGGACAAAATTCTCACGTCAGTTATTGAAAAAGAGACAAAGCAAATGTGCGATCTCGTTGCTGTATAAATGAAATTCTCAGTTTGTTTTCTATGCCAGAGCGGAATGAAGGATCCGCTAGACTGTGCCCAAACAGATGAGTATCGTCACAAGGTAACAAGATATAGATGCGCGATACGCATTCATTTTTTTCCTCTAATTACTATATTTTTAGTAAGGATAGCATGTGCTGGCAAACATAGCTCTACCTCTCTGAAGCCTTTCCGCCATAAAGCGCGGTAACATACAGTGGAATCCACTTATACAGGTTTCGCTTATACCGGTATTTCGCTTATACCAGTAATTTGTGTCGGTCCGAAAGCATATCTTCCCATACAAATAAGTTCGCTTATACCGGTAATAGAATCGGCAGACCTGTCATCAGAAAATGGATTAATTCTGATCGATTCAAGAGACATAAATATGCTAAAAACACTGGTTCAATATTCATTATCTGACTTCACTAGCTAAAACACGTGTTAGCTACGCTTCCTGACGTCTAATACCGCTAAAGGAGATTATTCTTTATGTACCAATATTGCGACAACAATGAGAAAATTTCGCTTATACCGGTATTATCGTGTAAAACGGTCAAAATACCAGTATAAGCGAAATTCGCTTATACCGGTAATTTTGGTCGGTCCCGCAATTACCGTTATAAGTGAATTTCACAGTGTCGCATATTTTGTTTTATCGGCCAGTGATTAGGTTCGTGACTCGGTATTTTCAACAGCGAGTGGAACAGTGTGTTGCTGCGCAGGTTCGTCGACAATATTTTCCTCGACGACGTTTGTTGGACGCGCGACGATGACGTGCATAGGACTTTATTGTCTTAAATATCGTCATGGAAGCAAGCTTCTCAGCGGCGTTAACCTGCGCAAGTCACAATTTGATATATGTAAAGCCCGAAGAGTATAAGGTAGGTGCATCGTGTTGCCACATCATCGAGACCGTCCTAGTCGTTACAAGCATAACGATAGCGTAGGCGAAACTCCAACCGAACCGCTCCAATCGTCGAGCATATAAACGCAATTTAATAGGCTAATAAATGCCGTAGCAACCATTAATATTAAACACATAAGACGTCGAAGACACCAGTTTGAAATCAGTTGGTTAATAGTTGCCTTTCTTTTGTGCGCAACATGAAACTGTCACTTGCCGGAGTTGTTCTAGCTGTTTTAGCGACTGCAACAAACGCTCAGCTACCACTCAACATCACAGGATGCACCGTGCCTTGCAACTTGGGAACAACAGCGGCCGATGTGCTCATTTTTATCGACTCTAGCAACGGAATGGGCCAGGCGAATCTTGATTTGGTATCAAACGAAAACAACAGTGAAAAGTTGTAGTTTTATATGCCTACTTTTAGGTCAAAAGTGCTTTAATTCAATGGCAAAGCCCATATGGCGTCGGACCTTCGGGACAGAGCGACCAGGTGTGAAAAAAAATTATATCGTCCATTAATAAAGAAAAATGATTTAGCTTCGAGTAGCCATAATTGATTATGCCGTGTACGCAACAGCACACGGTCTTTTGGTGGAAAACCACAACGACCATGCCGAGCTGGTCAATCTGATCAATGACGTTAAGTTCCGAGGATATGATAATCGAAACATCTACTAGTATGTGTCACACCGTTCGCCCTGTCAGAGGCATAAAGCTTAAAATAATGTCGCTTTTAGCGCACTCCTCGAAGGATTGGGTAACCTCAATACTAATGCTGGAATGAGAGGACCAGAAGTGCCGAAAATAGGCATTATTTTCAGCGCTGCAGCGTAAGTAGTTTTTAATAACTGCCCAATTATTTCCACTGTAATTAGAGAGAATCACATTTTCTTAAATGTATGGCGCAAGAGTTAATAATTTACACAGTTCGCTCATAAAACCGTTATTTGTGCATGAAGTCTAAATGATTGATTTTTGCCACATCCGAAAGAATTCGAACACATGTCTCGTTTTGGTGTGGAGAATAGTTGTACTTATTCAGAACAATTTCAGGTTCACCGACGGCAGTACAGCGAGCGCTCAATCTATTTATAAGAGCTACACTAACGTGGGATTTGTATTCTACGGCATTGGAATTGGTCGAAATGCCAATATTGCTGAGCTGTCAGATTTTGTAGGGCAAAACAATGTGTTCCAAGCTATCAATGCAGAGCAGCTGCAGTATGTCGTTGGATGGCTGCTCAACAAATCCTGGTAAGTTTTTGTATGAAGCGTGCTAAAGCGCGTAAATATTATCATTTTTCAGCAATCCGTCGCCTACTTCTCCCGCCTGGTAATTATATCCGGTTTACGTAGCTTTCGTGATTGATCGGATTGTAACTGATATGGCAACTGGCATTTCAAATCTTGTCTATGAGCGTCTGACACGTGAAGACGAGTTCGGACCATTTTTTACGCGATAAAGCCCAAAACAGTAGTTTTCGCGTTCTTCTCTGATGAAACTGATTCCTTTTCTGTGCTGGCAATAGTTCTGTAATTGACATTGATCATCGATCACAAAAGATTGACAATATCATTAAATTTATGACATATTTTCAAAACAAGAAAGAGGAGTTAATAAACCGAACAGAACTGAGTATATGAAATTACATTAAGCGCAATACAGCTGTATCATCACGATTAACTTCTTTAATCTGTTTATCGCTAACATCACACACAATCCATACCGACTTCTTCAGTGTATGCTACAAATTGTACAATTATGAGAAAAGCGCGTAATGGTATGAGATAACCAACACTACTCTAAATGTCTCTTACAGAACATCATTATGCTCATCTCCGTGAGTACGCTGTATGTACATATATTAAGGCAGCTTCACCAAACCGTTCTTGGCAATTATATTTTAATTCAACGATAAATGTCTCCTTGTCTTTGAAAGCGGCCAATTTCACACTAGGCAACAAGGAATAGTCGGAAAGAATATTATTCAGTTCCACCTCCATGCGCAAAGATTGATCGTCATTCATAGTAAAAGAGACTACAGACGATACCAAGCTACCACTAGTGTAGCCGAACCAAACATGCAGTGAATGCATCAATTTGCTTTGTTCAGTCTTTTATCAATTATAATCATTAATCTATTCTTTTAATTATATTCAACTCAACCAAAATTTTTATTATTGACGAAAATCTATTTTTGATGTTACATTATATATACTATTGCTGATGAAAATTGCTAAGTGAAATTCCTTACAGAAGTGCTATGGCCTGTGCATACTAATTGAAGCAAAGGCAGAGCAATACAATTTAAGTTACAACCCCCAGTACCCTTAAAATCCGTTGATGGAATTCACAACCAAAACGGTAAAACTTGCAATGAGCTTTTAGCTTTCCAAATAAGGAATAAAGAAGCAACGGTTAGGACATGATAGTGGCTGTCTAGAGCTTTTTCTGTTTCGTTCGATGACACCTATTTCGCACGATATCTTTCCTGATTTTTCCTTACTGATTTGAGGTTGAAAGTGTATTCTTTGAATTGGTATTCTGTTTGATATCAAATGTGCCTTGATTGAAGTAAATATTGTTCATCATACAGATCCCTGAAGTTTTTAAATATGAGAATATGTTATGATTCAGTCTTCTGGTCAGAAATGACTGAAAAGAAAACGCGCATAATGTTGTATCAAATGACTTCATGACCAGAGCTATATGAAATGAGATATTTAATAACGCATAATTGAATAAAATTATGAATTGTTGAAAATGGGTATATGAAAATTAGCATTTGTACAACTTATGTTGAAAATATTCGGTAAGATTGCAATATCTACAACCAGTAAAGGTCGCGTATTTTTGCAGAGACGATATTTGCAGTCTTAGCTATGTCGAATGTTCTGTTTTATCGGCCGATCGTTCCATTAGTGTTTGGATAAAGTGAACGGTAAGTGCCACTAAGTGACACCGTCTCTTGGAAATACTTTTCTTGACGGTATTCGTTCGAAGCGCGTAGGCTACTTCAGTTTCTGCAAACCTTCATGGGAGTGCTTTCAAATCATGTTCATCTGTGTAAGTCGATCTGAGGACTATAAAATAACCGTGTAAACAATTAATTAAAAACCTTAAGCCCGCAGAGTTTGTGGAAGGCGCACCATGTTTTACTTCACGGATACCGTTATAGCCGTTATAGCGTAACGATGAGTGTGTCAGCAATACCCCAACCGGACTGCGCCAATCTTCGAGCACATAAAAGCTAGTCAATAGGCCAATAAATACTTTGCCAACCATAACTATTAAGCACTTAAGACGTCAATGATATCAACTTGAAATCGGCTGGTAAGTAGTCACCGACTTATTGTGTGCAACATGAAAGTGTGGTTTGCTGAAGTTGTGCTCGCGTTTCTAGCGACTGTAGCAAGCGCTCATAAATCAACCAACATTACAGGATGTACTGCTCCTTGCAACTTGGGGAGCATAGCAGTCGATGTGCTCATTTTTATCGACTCTAGCAATGGAATGGGCCAAGCGAACCTCGATATGGTACCAAACTGAAATAATAGTAATAAATTGTAGCTTCCTTTGCTTTATTTCAGGTTAAAAGGACTCTACATCAATGGCGAAGACCGTTTCGCGTCGCATCTGAGGGACCTGATGACCAGGTGTGAGTAATGTATGTAGTTTGTAAATAAAGGAAAATGATTTAGCTTCGTGTAGCCATAGTTGACTATGCCGTGTATGCCACTTCTCACGGTCTTTTGGTGGAAAACCACTACGATCATGAGGAACTGAGCCATTTGATCAATGACGTTAAGTTCCGAGGATATGATAATCGCAACATCTACTAGTATGTGTCACACCGTTCGCCCTGTCAGAGGCGTAAAGCTTAATATATTGTCGGTTTCAGCGCACTCCTCCAAGGAAGCCTCAACCTCAATGCTAATACTGGGCTGAGAGGAGCAGAAGTACAGAAAATCGGCATGATCTTCAGTGCTGCTGCGTAAGTCGATAACGAAAATGCACTATTGTTTACACTTCAATGGTAGAGGCACGCAAATTCTTAAGCTTATGCTTATGGAGAATTTGTATATATTTAACACGTTCCGCACGAAACAATATAAACGGTAACTTGCGCATGATGTACAAATTATTGATTTTTAGCAACGCACTGAAGAATTCGCGCGCAGGTTTCGTTTAGGTGTGGAGGATGTTTGTACTTTAGCAAAGCAATTTCAGTTTCACCGGCGGCAGTGCAACGAGCTCGCAAGCCATTTTCAAGAGCTACACTGACGCGGGATTCGTGTTTTACGGGTTTGGGGTTGGTCCTAACGCAAACAATAATGAGTTGGTAACCTTGATCGGTCAATCAAACAATGTTTTTCCGTTTATCAATGAAGAGCGGTTGAAGTTCGTAGTTGGATGGCTGCACGACAAAGTCTGGTAAGTATTCACAAGAAACTGGCTAAAGGGCGTAAACATTGTCGTTTTTCAGCAATCCGTCGTCGACTTATCCGGCCAGGTAGAGAAATTCGGTTTACGTAGTTTTTGTGATTGATTAGGTAGCAACTGCCATCGCAACATGCATATGATGCCTTGTATATGAGTGTACGATACGTGAAGACGAGTCAGGGCAATTTTTTGCGCGATAAAGCCCAAAACACTAGGTTTTGCGTTGATATCTGATGAAACTAATTCCTATTCTGTGCTGGCAATAACACTGTAATGGACGTAGACACATAATTATGAAACAATACCAGTATAATTGAATTTATTATACTTTTTTGAAATACAAAATGAAGCGTTTGCAAGTAAAACAAACAGAGTATATGAAATCTCAATAAGCACAATACAGATGCACTAGTGATATTTTCTTTTTCAACCTTTATGGCAATGGCATCACGCACACACAATGTATGCTAAAAATCGCACAATTTATAGTATAGATAATGCACGTAGCGTCACAGTTATCTTATGAGTGAGATTATCGTTGCAATCTTTTTTCATTGTAAACTGTTAAGAAATAAGCAAACACGCCTGCGATTTCTGTTATACGCCCCTCTCCCTCCGAATGCTTCAAAAAGTATGCGAATGCCCTTTTAAGCGTCTTCGTCGCTTCATGGCACAGCACGTATAGGGCACGCAAAAGCCCCAGACACCTGAGTCTATTTCAAGCAAACAGTTCGAATTCTAGCAAGATACGATACTAAGCGCGATTTAAACTTCATTATAGGCACTTTTTATTTAAGGCTGAGGGAGGAATCCAATTATTGAAAATTTTAGCACAAAATGAGCATTTGGCATAGGAGAATCTTAGAATAATGAAACAGAGCAAAAGTATTTGGTTTTTTCCGCGAAAGCTTCGACAGTTCGTTGTCGACACGAAACTCTGCCCACAGACTTATGACACAGGACGCTCTCGCACTTGTGTTGCACAGCAACAGAGGACCAGTTGCCATGCCACACGCTACATTTTATGATGTAATTATATTGATTTTTTGTTCAGATTCGATTCTGATCCTGTTCTTATGATACCCCGAAATTGTACCATATAGAATATGTGTACCCGGTAACAATAACCTGAACCGGAACCGAAACCTTTAATTAATTATTTGCGCTCCACATGTAGAGAGTCTCAATGATACATATAATAGTTAAAATAAGTTACAGCCTCTAATTTTGTAGGTAAACTTTGCGGCAGCAGTGGCAACATATCACGGCGCGTGTAAACGTGAATTGGCACAATTTCTTGCAAAGTTTGCTGTTTGAACGCAAAACTCAATTGATCGACAGGAATCCAAGTTTATGCGCAGTTTGCTTGAAATAGACTCAGGTGTCTGGGGCGTTTGCGTGCCCTATAAGGCGTGATCACCGTGAAACAAGAGCAGTGATGAAATTAATTGCCATAACTGCGACAGTAATGCTAATATGTCAAACTCCGGCGATTTTATTGTCGGCTAGTCAGTGGATGTTTGCGGAGGTGCCAATTATGGCAAAAAGACTAATGGTTCTGGGCATCTTTGTGTCGCCACTGATTGATCCTTGGCTGACGATGCTGTTACTTGGCGTTTTCCGATAGCGGTTGATGAAGCAACTTCAAAGCATGCGGCCACGGTCGAAAAGCACGATTCGCGTTATATCTGTTCATAATGAGCCGTTGTGTGACTTTCCTTTGGAGCCACGAGTAAGATGTAGTATTTAAAATGCCGCTTCTCTTTGCCATCATACTTTTCTTATAATATGACTCGCTGTCTTACTTTGATTGCTCACTAAGCGTTTGTCTCGCAGTTTTGCAGTTGCGTCGTAATACTTAAACAGAGCAGCAAGCGCGCCACACCTGTAGAACAGTCAATTACTGCATTTTACCTACCCTTTTTAGGCGTGTTAAGTTTGACTTCTAGCAACACAAGGAATAGTTTTTAAGCAATAAAACTTTACCAGGATTCTAATTTTTAATCGCGCGTAATGTTCATTAATCAACACTGCTGACACGTCAAGCGAGTTGAACGAACAATCATCAGTCATAAAATAGGTGCTGACATAGTAAAACTGTCTAATCCATCTGAAATGTTCTCCATGGGTAAGTGAAATACATCTTATCAGGTTTGGCCTTGATCAAATATCAAAACATCGCTATTTACTACCATAGTGGTAGCTACCCGATACAAGGAGCACCTCTGCCGCAGGTACACTCCCATAGGCCATGGGAGCGTATCATAAATAGAACAAAGATTGCTCAAAGTGCGACGTACCGAACATTGACTTTACCACACTGATAAAGTCATCATTACGTGTTAACAGCGAGTTAACATCAACTTCTGATTTCTCACGTATGTCTATGTTCAAAGCAAGATGTAGAACTTATGAAGCTCATTATAAAGCTGATCATTTATGAATATTGCAAATGTATCTGATAGAAGGGACGGCATTATTCGTCTCGCAGAGTGCTGGGAATTGATTAAGCCTATGTGGCTATGGGAAGCAGAAGCACTGGAATGGGCGTGGTTTTCACATAGTAATACACAATGAGCACTTTTTTTAAAATGAGTTCAGATTTTGAAAATTCACTAAGAATGTACGTCGACAATTCGCAGCACCCTAAATGACGCACTAAAAGGTTTTAACACGCAGCTTTGCAGTGCAGAAAAATTGCTTAGTTACGCATATGATATTTCGTCTATAAAGATTGTATTTTCGAAATATCCAAGAAAACAAAGTTGTCGTCGACACAGTCTCAAAGAGCTTGAAAGAAACTGAAATAAATAGCAGCACAATTTTATATTTTGTTAGCAGAGTGCTATGCTCTATGGGATGCATGCGCGTGTGGCGTGTCAAGAAGAAATATGGGTAGATAGCATCTGTAATCGCCGTAGCATTAAGAATACGTATTATTTCATAAACACATACCGACTGAGCCAGAATTACGTTAACTATGTATTCACACTATTCGAACAGCAGCAAGCTGTTTTGCCGAAAAGTCATGTGACATGATTTTGCGTATATTATTGATTTCTCTATTGTCTGCTATCGCTACACAAAAGCGGGCACACTTTCAGTCAATGAAAGAACGCTATTCTGTTCGAAATGCGCACTTTGGTAAACAGAGTTTTCTAAATAGAGAGTAAAGAGTTTCATATCTCAAACGACAGACAGAATGCAACTCTTCCCCTTCCGTCGATTGCACACACCCTTTTGCGCTATCAATGCCTTTTGTTCTGAACGACGTCTGCGCTATCGACGCTTCTTTTTCTTTCCTCACCGCCAATAGGATCACGCGCACTTTTGCTCTGTCAAAACAGCATGGCCTACAACAAACTAACCTCGTCAATAAACGTCACCAGTAGCAATCAGGGCGAAGTTTTACCGCCCTTTGTACACACAGCTTTATCACAGGTCAAACCGGACGATGAGTGTGTAGTACCCTTATCAAGCGACGAATGAAAGGCACCTGGTTGCTGCTCGAAGATCATTCGATACATCAACAGACCGGCGTGCGGTACTTCTCGCCGTCGTCTGGCTTGTCGCCGTCATGCTTCTGCAAGTGGCTGCGGTCGTCTTCGGTAATTACTACTATTAATAATCAATTATTAGCGTTGCAGTGATAGGAAAAAACAGCACACTATACTCGGCGGGAGGATCAGATCTCAGTATTCTGTCAGTTGAATAACTTAACGAAATGTTTTAACGCGTTACCGTACATACTATTTCTTGTTAACGTTTTCATGTACAGTTGTATTTTCAAATAAGATTTTGTCCTGCTCCCATAATGCTACTCTCTGATGATTATATTTTACGCTGTTTATGAACTTGCAATATTAAAACCGTGGCAGCAATGATTGAAAACGTCCTTTGCCAATAAAAATCTTTTCTGGTACAGCTTGGCTTATATAATCCATAGTTGACTTTAATTAAATAATTACTTAAGAATAAGAGTTTGATTTACAAATGATTAAATGTGGTGTATGTGGTTTATAACTCTCAATCGTGCGATATATTTATATTAAACTCTTTCTTGACAAAGCAGATTTTAGGTTTTCTCTCTGCTTAAAAAAATAAGAGAACTTTCTTATACACCGTGCGTCGATTTATGATATTTTGAAGCAATCAGTTTTTAAAAAGGTCGAAACATTATGTGGTAGGCAAATATTTTAGGTAACAAGAATGAGTTAAATGAGCTGTACAATTTGCACAAATACCGTAGCTATTTTTAGGTGCACTACTAGTGCGCGGAGATGGTATCGTGCCGGGACCAGTGTTCTATGGCGCGGACCCCATGGGAGCGCAGCAGAAGGATGCGATGACCTGTGATCCGATGAAGTTCACAATGTGCAAACAGCAGTTCATCACCCAGCTGAACTTCACAACTCCGTCGACTTACACGGATCTGGCGCACCAAATTGGCAACCTCATGGAAAATCAGGGCGTGCCCGGATTCAATGCTCTCTGCGGGTAAGATTTACGTCTCACAAAAGGTGCAATAGGGAAAGACGTCCGCAAATCATGGCGCTGAAAGCAGTACTTCAAATGGCTTACCAGAAATTAGTATTGGGCATATTTATGGAGTGTCTATCCCAAAAGGACTTTGACTTGGTGGCATTTTTTTTAAAAAGCTATCATCGCTTTCTGTTACTCATTCACACTACTTTTATAAAGACAAAATTTAATTGAGACATTTATAAGTAGAATATAAAATCTCTGCTCCTCTCGGATTCAAATCCTAAAATTGATAGCCCTTTTCTTCCATCCATCTCCACTTCTTCGTGATGAATACTCAGAGCAACTATGCGTTGAAGCAGTAAATACGTACGCTACTTGGTACGTCAGACGACAGAAACGTCAAAAACATTATGCTCTAATCCATTCCTACTCTTTGTTCAATTTACAGCGCCATGGAGGACTTTGTCTTCTGCTTGGGACTCGGAAATGACGCAGCCGTCTCTGCCTGCTACAATGTACCGTACCTGGTATCTCAGGGAGTGAGTGCGGCGGAGGCAGTCGGAGAAGTCGGTCTCTATACAGGCCTGCGGTTCCAATGCGGCGCTGGCTATCAAGGTAGGGTAAAATTTTTAGTTGGAGCCATTTCAGTTTGAAATCATATTTTCGCGGTTTGCAGAGATTGTATGTGATTTTGCAGAGAAATATAAGATATAACATTATGCACCGTGATATCCTTCATTTAATGAAGGTGCGGGGCGCAGCGCACTCGATTACGTCTGCTTACCAAATAGTTCGATAGGCTAAGCGTTGTTATATTCTATTCTTGAAACAAATCGCCTTTATAATCAGGATCGAATGAAAAATACATCCTTTTAAATCTGCATCTCAGATATCTCCTGGGGCAAATTTCATAAAACAAATGTGAACTGTATTTACGTCAAAATACATTTACATCAGAGCGCTGATTGATCACTTCGCGCAACTGACCAATCGCTGCTCTGAAGTAAATGCATTTTGATGTAAATACAGTTCACATTTGTTTTATGAAATTGGCCCCTGGGTGTTCAATTTTTGAACGAACATGGTGCGCTTCACTGCAAACCGATTAGAATTGGGCGGAAATATGGACTTGAGGGAAAAGATTAATGCAAAGTTGCAAACTCGTTCATGTAGGGGAAAGGGGGTGATGTGCATCTTCAATATCCCCTCGTCCACGTGTGATCACCGGTGAGAATTTGGGGAGATTATTTGATTTGTCTGCTTATAACATGATAACAATATCGAATATTGCAGTTATGCTTAATAACTACCAGTGCATCATGACCGTATCGGCGCAACAAGCGGGAGCAATGCAGACGTGTCAGGATGCGTTTACCGCGAGTATGCAAGCCAATCCCAACAACAAGTGCACGTAAGTCTATAGCAAGGTTTCTTCAAGTGATATATTAATAACAAGCAGATTAATAGAGTACAGTAATATGGAAATACTGCGGGAGTTCAGCCAGACGTCCTCCGCTTATCTGTCAGCAATTGATTGTAGAGTTTATTGAGTGTAGTAAGCCAAATTCAACATTACGGATGGAGTATAGAGTAAAACCTAAACTATCGTTTACTTATTCATTTAAAATACTGATTATCGAACCAATACTGACTTCAGCAACCTCGGGATTCTGCTGGACTGTGACTCATCGCTCTACGCGCCCTGCAGTCAGCAGACCGTCTGGCAACAGTGTACGACAATGACCTCGAACTTCTTCGTCGCAATGCCCGATTGCGCAGCGACTGTCAGTTGCTCCGGCGGTAAGTAAACTACTTGTGGGCGGTACAATTTTTGAAATGGTTTTGATAGGAATCGGCTTAATTTGAACTACCATATTTGTCCTAAATTCATACCTTGATCTTTAATAGTTTCAAGTGGCTCAAGATAGGGTCAGGAACAACAACAGCGAAATTTATGTGATAGGGCATTTATAACGCATTTACAAAATTAAAATTAAAGCAAAAAACTATAATGCAATCTGCGTTTACACGAATTACACAGAATTTGCGTCTTGCTAGAATTTTTATTGTAGCATGTGCATGCCAACTATTTTCATTTTGTCGGCCCTTCATCTCTGGAGCTCAGAACTTAAATTTCTGCATTTCTTCAGAACAAATATCATGGCAGAAATTAGATTCCCAATGAAACTGAGCATTTTTAAACCGCGATCCTGGCTTGCGCTTGAAAGGAGTTCTGATGCTGTTGAAGATGAAATCGATTACCGTATTCTCTCCAATAGTACGACATGCCGCAATATTTTTAAGTCGATAGTCAGCCTGCCGCGTACGTGGGCGATACGTCACACTCTCCAGATTGCGTCATAGTACGCCGAACGCGCATGCGTTGTGATACTACTGGATGTTGTGCATGAGCGCGAGGCGTTTTTTAGCGCAATTCAGAAAATGATGCATATCGTTTACGTAGCGCCTGCCGTACTAATAGAGCGACAAGCCACTAACAACAGTAGGGCAAATTTACCATTGCATGCAAAAAATAGAAAATTGACGACGTGCGCAGCTACTCATTGCTTAGGTTCTCCTATGTTTTGCATTGGTGATGGTAAATATAGACCTACTGGTGTTAGGCGCTTGTAATAGAGCGTGCCGCACTATTAGAGAAAATACGGTACTCCCACGTTTCTTTCCCATTTTTAAGCTTTTATTTGACAAATTAGCGAGTTCTGCGTTGAGCATTATGCAGTAATATCATTTGTTTGAATGCACATCATTCAAATAGCAACTACAGGCAATAAATCATTACCAAAACTTGCTTTTGACGTGCCATATTATGAAAATTTATATTATTGCCTAATACTCACAGCAGATATGATTCTGACTCTTCTTTAAACTCTTCTTTGCAGCTGGCGCGCAGTATCCAGGCAAGGTACCTGTGCAAACGACGACGTGAGTATCGGCAAACAACTGCCGTTTGAGTATTTTTGCGATGATTGTAATCAAATTTCTAGAGCGGGACCGCAGACGACATTTCTGTACTCCGCGTCGATAGACGATCAGGGCCGACCATGGAACCCCGCATATGGCGACATCAGTTCGCCTACTGCACAATCTCTCGCGTTCCTCTACTCTCGCGAGGTACAACAGCCAAAGTGCTTCGATTAAAAATTCAGTCCACGAACTAATAATCAGCAAATATTTAAATAATTGTTAAATAAATTCTAAATGTACCTATCAAACAATAGACAAATTAGTAAAATTATCCCGCCTCAATATGAGTAACTGTAGAACTATCATTCATTAAATTTTGAATTACACTATTTCTCATTGTGTTTGCAGATTTATCAGACCGTGCAGAGCGCCTTCCCGACTGCAACCATTCAAGTCACTGGCTTTATGTAAGTTGCTTCAACGTCCCTCTCACCCCCACCTTAAATCACAGTTATCAGTACTATCATCGAAGTGAATTTATACCTAACTAATTTGAATATCTATGCAGTCATAGACAAATATTTACCTTCAGAGGCTTTTTACCTAGATGGCGATATACAAAACATCATGCACCGAGCATTTTCGTTGCTAATTAACCCAATATGACCGCATGGACCTTTTCGCTCAGCGGTCCTCTCGACCAATTTATATGAGCGCGTAATTGCAGGCAGGTTAAGACCTACACGCGCCTTTCGGCGACGATTCGAATTCACTTGTTGGGCGAACAGACGAATGTTCCGACCGCCGCCGCCATTCAAGCCGCTATCATCGCAGGCGCAGCGGCAAATAGATTCCAGTGGGCGACGATTACCGTTCGTAAGTTATGACTTTAACATTTGTCTGCTTGTTGATGCTGTGTAGTGACAAAGAAGTTAATTTCCGGAATGACCATGATTGGCTTTCAGACAGATGACGATTTCGGCATTCACACAATATTTAAAGACTTCTGCTAAACAAACTTTTACAAAATTAAATTAGAAGCTAATATTTATATTAACAGTTTGACAAATTAAAAAGTATCACTCAGAATCTCAGCAGAGTCAAAGATTTTCAAGTGAACTATTGCAAACATCGACGGCTTCTCTCATATCCTCAAAAGAACCCGCCTTCTCTCATAAATTTTGCACTCAAATAAACCCTGCAGGATAGGTTAGAGGATATATGATAATTTTTAAAATGTGTAAAGTTCAATGACGTCATGCAATTTTCAGAGTCACAGGGCGCTCCGACCCCTGCTCCTCAAGTGGGCACCAGCCAGGGTTGGGAGGACGCGGCTGCGATGTTCGCTTCGTCGATTGATGTCACCGTTGATCCATGCCAGGACTTCTTCAAGTTTTCCTGCGGGCAGTGGCAGGCCACTCATCCTCTCCCCGCCCACGCCAACAGCGTCTCCAACTTTGGTCAGATGTACGATGATTTGCTCGGCCAGGTCGCCACACAACTGGACAACTACAAGGTTAATAATTTATTGAATCATTTATGCTTATTAATTGCTAACAGTCTAATAATAATATTTGCACATTTGTGCAAATCATATGCAATCATAAGTCTTTTTCATATGCAGAGAAAATAACGTACGGCGCGCGAGCACGCGCATATTAGCTATAAGTTATGGCCGTAGCTGTGTAAAACAAGAAAAGATAACAAATATGGAGGTTTTAATTGTTGTACAGGATGATGGCAGTTCCTATTCCCTGTCCCAAGCCAAGGTGTTCTGGAACATTTGCCTGCAATCGCCAAATATGCCACTCTCGGGTCAATCAGTCATCAGTATGCTGTCAACGTTGGGCGGTTGGCCGATGATTCAGCAAAGCTGGTCCGACAATCAGATGACAGAGATCGGCCAGTTGATGGGCAAGCTTACGAGCCAGTACGGCCTCAACACCTTCCTTTCCGCTTACGTTGACACTGACTGGAAGAACCCAACAAGTAGGTTTCTCCCTATATGTGTACTAGATATTTATTAGTATCGATTTTAATTCTAGAATTGTAATTTTAGAATCGCAGTCGAAACTCTATCGTACAGAATTGTACTGTGATGTATTAATATTGTACGAATCGAATTTACCAAATCGTTATTTTGAGAACCGCAATCAATGTCGTATTGAAAGGAATCGCTTTTTTGAAGATCGGAATCGGATTTGACGCAATCGTTCTACCTCCAAAGAATACGTCTTTATAAATATCCAATCGTTTATTAGACCTTACTGTGACTTTGTCAGATCAGCCAACAAGACCAAATTTGCTGAATGTACGCAAATCGTAACTACTGAAGGTCTATTTATCAGTACTAATAAATCAAATGTGGCGGTAATCACTGTCCCTGAGCCCAGACTGAATATTTGATTCTTATATCAGCCTGCTACATTTTGTACGATCGAAAATCGCATAGAGAAATGAGAAACTTTCAGACTGGCTGTTCTACGTGGATCAGGCGACGCTCTTCTATCCGACAGTCTACTACCAGAACTCGCAGATCAGCAATGCGGCCCTCACGTCGGAAGGTAAATGAAAATCTTTAAATTTTATTAATCATTCAATACACTGGTGTTCCTTTCTGGCTAACTTGAGAAGCACCGATCTCATTCAAACATAATGCCATTCAAATATGCGTCGAGTTTGAATAGAACACTCAGAATTGTTAATACAAAATGTTGTGGGGTGCGTCGGACCCGGACATTGTTCTGTGATATCCGTTGATATCATTCTTGTATCATTCTTGTTACCCGCTCTTCCAGTAGTCGGTCGGTTCTCTCCGCCGCTCTCTCTCCTTTCTTACTCCGCGTCTTTCTCTATTGTACGACCGCTCACGTCGGAATAAATTGTTGCCCAAACCCAAACACAAAACATGCTGATCAAGAGTTTATATCGAATTTGCGCGTGCTCAGAAAAATTGCAACAGGGAGGCTTTATAAACTACAGTATCATTTTTACTCGAATTTTGCATGATCAATGACTATGAAGAGTACTGTAACAAATGCCATTGACGCACAGCGTATTATTGCAGGCAATTACATGTTTGGCTTGGCCAAGCAGTTGGCTTCCATCAACAATCAGCTGAATGGCGCCGCAATGCCAACTGACGCCCAGATCAATAAAGATGTCAACGATGTGGTTCAGATGGAATATGCAGTACGTCTTAATCTCTCATTATTATGTATTAGCTATTTTAGTTTAATTTTTTGTTTTTGGATTAAAAATAATATGCGATTGGTATTTTACTCTCTGTATCACTCGTCACAGCGACGACCGCGTCTTTAGTGAAGAAGTTTTGTTGCAAGCGAGTTTAGGATTTTTGGTCATATCGACTTGAGACATAAAATTTTGACAAATTCTATGTGATGATCAATTCTTCGAAAGATTGTTTGAATCTTTTTATAGTCAGTGACTATGATAGAATTGAGTCCCGCACCATTTTCTTTTCGAGACCATGACCACACAGTCATCAAATTATTGCAAAACATCGTTTGGATGCCAACCAGGCGTAGTATTGTCTCAAAATTATAAGCACAGTAAGAAAATTAAATTAAATGGTACGATCCAAAACTTTTATAGAAACTCGGACTTGAATCTTAAATATTGAACTTGGGCTCTCAAAATTGCTCAAGACTGATTCTGAATACTTTGTTTTCAATATATCCGTATTTATCTTATGGAAGTTATGTGTTTTGGAACTGAATAGTGCAAGCAGTCAAATGTACTCGATAAATATTTCAAAGCAACACGCAGCAGTTCGCATACTATATATGATAACAGCTCAGGAACACAACTCCTTTTTTTAATTCGCTCTGATTTATGATATCATTCAGCAGTCAGCGCCACTTTTAATACCGTATTTTTGAGAAAACTGCCTCAGGACAGTTCAGATGAAATGAATGGTTCTGCAAGTGAAATTACTGTAATTATCTATTTCAGATTGCAATGAAGATGAAGTCGGACGATGACCGTCGTGTCAATGCGAGAATGTACAACAAGTTCACAATGCAGACGGCATCGACCCGATGGACTTTCTTGAACTGGAACAACTATTTGACAAGTGTCGCCAGCAACTACTTCAGTCCTACGGTCGTCACCCAGGGCATGTTCGATGTCCAGGAACTGGAATACATGGATAGCATTAACACCATGCTTGGTCAGGTACGAGAACAGAACAATTTTCTGATAACTTGAGCATCTTTTTTTAGGATTTGAACTGCTTAAGTAAAAAAACAGCGCATTCTGAGAATGCCGTCAATAAATACATATTATACCATTTCCAGTTTAGTAAGAACGCTTTTTAACTCAAAGAGGACATTTTCGAGCCAAACTACTATGAACAACATCGTCTTTGAATATGTCCTATTAGATTTGGAAAGTGTCTTTATTCAAGTGGAAATAGTATAAATTTAATCCTCTTGTTTTACCATTACTCTATCTGCAAAATATCTTAAATTGCTTGCATACTGATGCGCCCCTAACGTTCTTGTCAGTTTAAATCCATCCTCAATTTTCTTTCGAACCCTGATATTCATGATATGGCTTGAAACTTAGCGAGACACCTATTAACACGAATGTATAGCTAATGTTGCCTACGCTGCGGCTATCACGGATATCATTTATCCTATGTCAAAAACTGTATCATTTGTAATCAAGCGGGTAGAAATATTCTTTAAGTGGTGAATTTGTCAGTTTAACAAAGCAATCAACTAACAAACCAAAACTTTTCGGAAAATTAGCTTGTTTCAGTATCCCAAGCGCGTTTTGCAAAACTACTTCATGTTCCGTCTGGTGGACACACAAGCGAGCTTCTTGCCAGACCTGAAGGATGAATATCTGAAATTCAAGCATGAGACAGAAGGTTTGTCTAAGTTGATCACAATCACCCTACCAACTCTAATGTAGTTGAAAACAGCAAATTATTTTAAATGAAAGCATTATTCCGATTTTAACTTTTAGACAATGTAATAATATCATTTGTCGAAGATGATTTATATGACGCTGTCAAATCGTCATCCTTGGATATAGACAGATATCGTATCATTAATTAAAGATACCATATCATTAACTGATTTTAATATGATATAGACGTACTATTCGCGCCAATGATCGCTGCAGTTGAGTTCATTACAGTCCACGCTCATCATACATAATGTACATTTACATCTTCATAACATATGCAGAAGAGTCATTTGAAGCAGGTATCACAGTAAAGAATTTCGACAGTAATATTTCAATCAGTTCTTTCATCATTACTAAATAGGCGCCTGAGCGCCATTAATTCGTTGCACGCCTGACTGTTACTATTTTCAGGCGTGACGGCTCTGCCGCCGATAGAATATTCTTGTGCCGATTCACTGATCAACGCCATGCCATACATCGGCGGTCGGTTGTACGTTGACTCTCACTTCAAGCATCTGAGAGGCGATCCTCGAGGAGGCCTCGCCACCATGACTGTCGATGTTCAGAACCAATTCAGGGTAAATCTAAATTTCTCTTATATGCAACTTGCATAGAGTATCCAATTAAATAACATCATTTAATTTTTTTTAATTCCATGTCCAAATGCTTTGGTTAATAACATTGCCATATCTACAATTTTTTCTGTCAATTTAGAGTCTTCTCAAAACATGTTGAACGTTTTCAAATTAGACACTTTTGCATTAAATTCAACAGAATATTTGTTTAATTAATATTTTAGCTGAAACTGTTTAATTTTAAACAGTAAAAAATTGGGGATGTACTGTCTTAATTTTTTCGTCCAAAGTAATTTTGAATGTTTTACAGATTTTATGAAAAATTATATATTGAACGAAAATGCCAATTGTATATTTAAAGAAAACAGAAAATGGTATTGATATGCTTTTATGACGAATATTGCAGGTGATGTTGCAAAATCTGCCATGGATGGACCAGGTGACTAAGCAGGCGGCGTTTGACAAGCTGAGCAACTATGTACGCAATTACGCCTTCCCCGACTGGCTCATGAACAACACCTTGCTCGACGCTGTTCACCCTAAAATGTTCTTCAACCTCAGCCCTCAGGACAATATTCAAGCTGCCAACACGAAACTTATTCAGTAGGACTTTTTTACCTTTGCACGAATCATTTAAGTAATAACTTAAAACCCGACAAAGAATGAACAGTTTCAACGTAATATATTGGACAGTACGTGAATATGCGGGAAGCACGTGCTAGGTTTGCTTTACGCAATATCATCCGTCCCGCAGGAAGTTGCTTTCAAAATGACACCTTGGCTTCGCTCGACTATATCTTGATAACGTCGCGGCCGAATTCAACCAGTGTAAAAATTCCGATTGAACGTAAATTATTTGTACTAAAATTGAGCTCATTCAACTTGTTTTTTGGTTGAAAATAATTATGTCAGTACTTCATGATTATGCTGTAATTTCTGGTTTTCTAAACGAATTGTCATTTTGTCAGGTACAACAACTGGTACCAGTTCCGCACTCTGGCGCCAGGCTTCCCTGTCGACCGCACGTCATTCGTGTCCACACCTGCCACCATCAACGCTTTCTACGCTCCCGAGTTCAACTCCATCACCATTCTCGGTAGGTCCGATCAGATTATTTTTTTACTGAGGGGATCTGCTACTTTTAAGCTCCGTGATAAAGGCCAATTTTTTTTGTAAAATTTGTACTTTCATTACCTGAATATGAGCAGTCTGAGAGGAAGGTCAATTACCGTATTACTTTGATACACTGTGATCTTCCCTCTGCACCCGCAACGCTACATCTCTGCACAAAACTGTCCTTGCGTGCGCTTAAATAAACTCACTTTGCGCTTTCCTACCGTTTCTAAACAGATAATTTTCCCATCTGCGCTTCATCATTTCAACTAAAAACAATGTCTCCATAATTAATGAGTGTCCAATTTTTCAGCCGGTATCATGAACCCGCCATTCTTCCGCGCTGATTTCCCACAGGCAGTCAACTTCGGTGGACTCGGTTTGGTGATTGGCCACGAGACGACGCACGGTTTTGACGACCAGGGCGTACAGTGGAATGGAGTTGGCAATCTGACCAACTGGATCGACAATCAGTCGAATACGGTATGATCTGCTAAATCTGACCTCTTTGGGGAGCAGTAATTAACTTTGTAAGAGTTTTGGGATAAAAGAACAGAAATAAATCATTTTCCAGCTATTCCCAGTTTTTTCGGTTTATTGACAAAGCTTCGCGCTAGAAATTGCGCAACTCTGCAATACAGTGCTTTTAAGAAGGTTGCTCAGTGGTTACTCAAATTTGCACGCTCGGTGATTGATCAGTAGGAATAACTGAAAATAGCCGGGTAATGTCCAGTCACCACGTCTGCTATTCCGCCATTGCAAGTGTAATGAAATTGGCTCGAAAAAATGAAGAATTGCAGGGCTTCAAAGCGATGGCGCAGTGTGTGATCGACGAGTACAACAGCTTCTGCTACCCGAACATCACGCCTTCGTGCATCAACGGCGTGCAGACTCAGGGCGAGAACATTGCCGACAACGGCGGTATTCGCGCCGCTTACTACGGCTACAAGTCCCAGATCGCCCTGCGTGGACCCGAGCCACGTTTGCCCGGCGTCATGTCGCAGTACAGCATGGACCAGGTGCGTAAATTAAAGCTATTTAATGCAGTGTAAACTTACCCGATGTGACCATGAAGAATATACTATAAATATGTAAATATTTATAAGTTTCAACTCAATAGTAATATTTTCGAAATAGACATATACCACGTCCTTATTGAAAGAGGACGTTTTTCCTATTGATCAGGCTTGGAAAGGGCTCTATTTGAATTGGAAAATGTTTTTACTTACTTTGGAAAAGCACAAACTCTCTCTCTCAAGGCTGATTAAAGATATAGAACCCCGAGCTAAATTCGAATGATGACACCGTAAAAAGCGATTGCCATGGGGATCTAATTAGCTTTAGTATGAAAACCCTTTATGACTAGCTTTTAAGTGGTTGATTTTGTTAAGTTTCATTCTTTCTGTCAATATTATCGATTTTTGTCAAACCTGGTATGCAAACCAGTAAAATTTTTACTTCTTAGCAGTTTAATGTAATAGAGGTCCCTTTCAAATAAAGTCCTCTTTCAAATAGCCCCTAGAAAAGCAGCTATAGTATGTTTATTAACTGATCGGATAAAATTGATCATGATCTGAATGAATGCTGCAAAATATTGCGCATCAGGCATTCTGTCAGAGACTGACTTGACTGATAATACTGCAAAATCGCAAGAGCGATAAATGATTATTATCCAGTTATTTCCAGTTACACTCGGTTTTCTGACCCATCATTGCGCTTGAAATGTTGCTCTTCTTCAATTGCAAAAGCTTTACGAAATAGAACCCTGACTGCGAGCTCGTTTGTCCATGTGCATTTGTAATGGCCGTCACTGCCTACAATCGAAGGCCTATCTTTTGTTCGCAAACAGAACGGGTAGTGCGTGCAGGCTTTTCCGCTGTACTAAAATGGATTAAAGTAGTTGACTGAAGTAATTAATTGCAATGATATTTCAGATCTACTTCATCGCTTTCGCGCAGGGTTGGTGCGAGAACGCGTCGCCGCAGCGAATCAGTCGACAGCTGCTCATCGATCCCCACAGTCCCGGCGAGTGGCGAGTCAAGGGCGCAGTGAGAAACATGCAAGAGTTTGCTGATGCCTTCAATTGCCCCGCCGGCAGCTTCGAAGCACCCGCTAACCGATGCAATGTTTGGCACTAGATATACTATATTTTATTTGCCTTGTTACTATCTATTTAAATAAAGATTAGATGATATTGATTGCTGACAGATGAAGCTATTGGAAAGTATAATAAAGATTTGGTCGCTGCTCTGATGGACTGCTTCACATTCAGCTTTTACTACACATGTAGCTGTTCTGCGAAGACGGCTGTTCGCTATAAAACAGATAGTTTGCGCAATATCCCTTTTTGACTTTAACAGCTATATGGTGTTACAGATGACCAAAGATGTAATTATTTGGTTAACTTTGATGGAATAGCAACGTTAAAGCAGAAGAATTAGAAGAAGTCAAACAGCTGAGAGAAAATCAATAGAGATCCTTCAAAACCAGGGTGAATTATGGAATTCCAAAGTTTTCTCTCTAACCTCTGCTCGTGAGTTTAGGAAATGTTAAGCAAACATACACTAAATACTATACATTGTGGTCAAGTGTGCATGCCTGAGAAATTACTTTGAGACAATTCTTGGGCGGATTCACTTTCGTGACTTATAAATGTATGCAGGTAAATTCTTTTCTCTAAAGTGAGCAGTCTGCAAATGCTTGTTAAAAATAAACGCATATAAATTTTTGCATTAAAAGCGTCAACATGTTGATCGCGATGACACTTGAGAGCTTCCTCTTGAAATTCATCCCCAATCAATCAAGGCCTTTTTCTCTTCCGCATCGGAGCCACTAGAAAATTTGTTTCTTGAGCTTCAGAATATGCATTGTCATCTCAGATGCTATAAAAGGCTGCGCAACGCCGAAGCAATTCTCCACGGCTGCTGTTGTAGTTCCATTCAGTAAAATAAATTCTAATGAATGAAAGGGAGACAGCAGTCTGTCCGTTGCGCAATGAGAGACTCGCCATAGGCAGTTTATTCTATGCACTATTCGCTATTACAGGCGCGCTGTTCGAGTAAAATTTGATTGATTGGGATGCTTGCGGATACGACGTGCGCTTTGCAGGTACTTCCGAAGGGTGGAAAAGATAATAGGTCTAATTTTGGCTACGCCAGACTAGTATGTCAATCACTTGCTTCGCACGCCATACCAGCAGAAAATAGCCGAACATTAGTGTCTCGTGCCATTCTCGTTCGATTATTTCAAGAGTTTCCCGTATCTGTATCAAACTGGCGTGACATTTTTTTGAAGACGGAAGTATTATCTGCCCTCGAGGAGAAGTAGATAGGCATATCTCTTCTCTATGACACATGTGGCAACCTCTGCTAGCAGAAAGATTTCTGAAAATAGCAATGGAGGTGAGTTGCTTGCCTTCCATCTGCTGTCGCCAGCAATATTGCTCACTTGCTTTGTCAATAGTACGTAGAAAACCTTTGTAAACTATCATAATATGACGGTGACTTTTGTATGTGACGACTGCAAATATACTGGGACAATAACAGTCCATAATGTGCCATTCTCATTGCCCACATTTATTAGTTTAAGATTCTTAGAATTCACTTTTAGACGTTTCCTATGGATGCACTTTCGGATTAAGTTAAGTATTAGCCGAATGCTAAGCTAGTTGCATATTTCTGAAATAGTACATGCTCCTCAGTGCGCTGAACATTTTTACTCTCTCGATCATAAAATTTCAGCAATTCAACCGTACATCTTTTGCTATAATCTAAAGTTTTCGTCTGTTAGAAGTGCGGAAAAATTGTAATGCGATATGTCACGCTTTGCCTTTTACTCAAAATTTTAGAGCTCCCCGCAAATACTTCCTTACTCAATTCTCGAGCTTACAATTGAGTTGTATGCGAGAGAAATTTTTATCGATTCGTGGCCAACTTAAACATTACACAAGTAACTTCTGCCGAGTTTGAACTTTCTGCGTTAAAAACGCCGAATATCATTGATGTTGACAATTGAACATCGCTTAAGCGCTGAATGCCACGCTTTGACTATAAGTGGCTAGCAGATTGGAAAATTTTACTGTCTATAAGTATTTCTTTTACTCTTACCATACGTGAGATGTTTAGATTTCGGCGTGGTTTTCAATTACTGTCCCATATTGTTTGCAAAAGCATCTCGTTGCGATGACATCAACCGCGCGTGATTGCCTCTTCTTCAACTATTGCTAATCATGTTTTCGTCATTGTAGGCGACTAGCGGCCCTATTTCCGTTTCCATCCCAATAACATTATTGACAACTGAAGATGCATCTTCAGCCTACTAATTTGCAGCCCTGCACGTTTATTTTCTGCTTATATCTGCACGACATTCTCATTTTGCAGCAGTTCCGTTTATATAGCTTTCTTTAATTTTCTTTAGGTTGTTATTTGATCATCAGTAATCTGAAAATCTTGTGTTGACAGTATCTTCAGCAGACGTCAAAATAGAATTCCTTGGCCTTGTGCTTAGTCAATTTTTTGCAGCTTATGCTCTGTTTTGATCAATCCTGGCTATTATTTTTCTGTCGGCGAACGAAGAAAAAATGAGATAGAATTCGGATACCTCCTTGAAATTTCGATTCAGTTTGACTAGGTTTTGCTTTATTCAGACATTCTCACGTTCCTTGCTATCAATTTTAAATGAATTACGTGTAGTTGAGAAGAGGGTTTGCCTTCTTTCAGGCACGCATCAAATTTACTATTAATATATTTCAAATCGTAGATTATTCATGAGCTTCAAACTGCCCACGCCAACGGTTTAGGCGTTCAGTGAAAGGAAATTCGACGCAACCGGGATGGGAACATGTCATTTCAAGAAAATAATGTGTGCACCTCAATGTGTTTACCTTGTTGTCAGTTCTCACTCGAATATCTTCGATGTCATTCAGGCCAGGCTCGCGTCTATACGCTGAGACTTTAAGGCTCTAAGCCCTCAACTAGAGATATCAAAATATTTGACCTTAGGTTCGTTCATGGTTGACCTGCTGAAAACTTTATCCTTTAAACTGAGACTAACCCCAAGCAACTGAAAACGCAATAGCATGAGCTGCACCAGTGCATTAGATATTGATTTGTGCTAAAGGCTGCTCTCTGTCCAAACAAGGAACTTAGGAGAAGAGCACTTTGAAAATCTATCGCTTACTTCTCCTATCCTCTTTTTCAATGATTTTCCGACTTCAGTCATGATGAGCATTGGTCCGCCTGTTGATTGACAGATTCATATTTTTTGCTTATCAAACAGCTTTCTGTCGAAGAAGACATTTAGAAATGCTCCTCATACTGGGTTTCTGCGGTCTATATTGATTTTATCTCATTCTTGAGCTCAATGCTCTTGCTATCGTTGCTGCGTTGTAGGTAGATATAAATCGCGCATCGTGTTCAGTGTTCACTTTTCTTCTCGTGAGATACAGTAGTGCAAGTAATTTCTTTCAACAAAGCCCCTTGTATCTAACGCCTCCATACTTTGATTACTTTCGTGCTCCTTTAATTGCATGGGGGTGTATTTTGAACGATGGTAGTACAGAGCTAGGACATTCATTCTTAACGTAATGAGTGAATCGGAAGTAGGAAATCTATCACTAAATCTTGTACCTCTCATTCACTGATTCATTCAGCATCATGGAAAGTGAAAAATATAATGTTCTCTGCAAAATGGCTCAATATATTGTTTGTTCACAGATCGAGAGCTAATAATTGCTCAAGTGCTGCACTCGCGCGCTCACCATGTGAACTGTGTTCAGTTTTTCCGCTGAAAATCAGACGTTGAAAGGTATTGACTGCGAGTTGGGGCGTCTCTATGCTTTTATTTTTCCTTTAGCACTTAAAATTAGGTGTCCTAATTTGCAATTGCAATATTCATATTTCTTCACTCAAATAATATTTTCGAGTTCAAATCGGGAGATAGTGTGTGTATTGACGAAAAAGCTGTCAAATAGCCAAAAGAGGCAAGCCTTTAGTAGACGCGCTGCCGATGTCTACTCATATTTGCAGCACATCATAACGCTTTGAAGGGGAGCATTTGCGCCATCAATCAGTACGCGAGTCCGATAAATAATTTTTGCGTTCGTTGTGCGAGGCCGACGGCTAACGTCGGCGTCCTCCTGTTAAAATGATGAATGAAACGAAATCCCATTGCACTCCTTCGGGCGCGCCTTCGAAAGAGCTTCGATCGCCTCCCACCACACTGCTTACGCTGCGGCATCTTCGGCGATGCTCGTTCTTTCTGCGTGAATCAATGTACTTGTGCTACCAGCTGCTTCGTGCGCAAACAGCTGCGTGCTCTTGGAGTCCTCAATCTTGCTGTGACGTAAGTTACGCCGTTCAAATTTTATGCGAGCCGTTTTCAACTTTCATCATCGGTCTTTTCCCTCCTCTGAGTAGTGATTATAGAGCTATTGTCGCCCTGTAGCAATGAAACATATCAGCATATCGTCTTCTTGAGCCGAAACACTTGAATCTGAATCAAGATTGTGAATGGATTTAAATGAGTTAATTACTGTACTCGCAAGTGCAAGAATTTTGCGGTAAGCTAAACTACGACGACTTTATTCGGTCCGACCTCGCGCGATTTATGATATTTGTGCTTATCTTGCAATTGCTTGAAAAGCTGTCGTGGGATTGTGTCAGACTAAGTTGGGCGGTTATTAAGCAGTTGTCATTATGGTCAGGCAAGCGCAACAGCTCACTCGAGTACCATGCTTTTCTCCATAAAAACCATTTGCAATCCTGATTTCCATTTAGTACTTTAGTTTCATCATAAAAAGCGGATACATCCCTGTGCGCACAACAGTACGGTAAAAGAACGCACATAATATTCTCGTTAGATCGACTGCATTAGATTCCACTCCGCGCGCTTTGTTCGCCTTATAGCTTTTAAGTTTGAGGGGACGGCATTGAGGCCCTTTTATTTTGTAGTTGTTTTCATTAGCGCTCAGAATACTAAATAATGTATAATGATAAATAGTGCGTGGGGTACTACAGTAATAAGCATGGGAACTTTCTCCAAAATGAAAATGGATATGACATCGCGGTATATGAAATGGAATAGCTCCAAGTCAGTAGTTTCGATAACGAGAATCTATGAAACTTTTTCGTAGTACTGTTAAAATCACAGTAGTTACTGGTACGAAAGCAACGATTGTGATGCGTTTGAGAAATATATCACGCGCACTTCATAATTAACTAATCGTTGCTCTTCGCACATTCGCAATATCACCTGTAGCAATTATAACAGTTTTGTGAAATAGATTTCTAATAATAGTTAGAGTAATTCTGGTCAAAGAATTGTTCTATTCAGAAGCTAGCCTTTGATCTGAAAATTTTAGCTGAGCACGTACTTATTAAATACTAAAAATTGTCATGTACAGAGAAAATATTAAGAAAATAGGATCCGTCACGTCTTTTTTTAAACGCCGACTTAATCACTATCATCCTTTCTTCAACTGCTGGTTGAGCTTGAGCCAACAAACTGATGCCGCTAATGGTTAATGAGCCATTTGCCATCCATTAACGCAATAGTCAATTTGTGTTCCCGGTTCGCCGTTATCCAATAGCCTTTACGTAGAGAATCGCGCCATGCTGCTCGTACCAGCTGCTTCCTATGTAAACGGATGGGAATGCGTCTCTCCGGGCTTGTTGATCTACAGCGTTCATTTTTTCATTTGATACGTACGAGCGTAAGTGCATCACTTAGTGAGGGCTATATAACGACTGTCGCGTTTGAAACAAGATCCTGCGTTCGGTTGTGTCGAATAAGTTAACAAATTTTTCCTGGCTATTTATCTATAGATGGAAGAAAACCATCTTGTCTCAACTTCTAAACGAACAACGGAATGACTTTGCGCGCTCATATTGCTGGCTATTTTGGACGAACAAATAAACTTGTGAAATGCAGAATCATGTTTCTGATAATTTTTGCTACTAAAACTCTAGGATGCCAACATTAGTCCTTCTCCTTTGCAGAAGAAGCAATCTTGGCGCATTTAAGGACAAAACATGGTTGGACTGGTAAAATAACTCTGCATGATTTTACGAAGAATTACTCATTGTGAATATGATATGTTCTTGGCGTTATGCATCTAATCATTTCACCTGTGCAAATATATTATATCATTTTACCTAAAGCATTATAACTTGAAAGAACTAAAAGTGAGTTGAGAAATTGCATTCTTTCGCATTTCCCAAATTGCAATTTTATCGGCGCAAATAGATGCAGTATTTTGATAAAAGTTGCTGTTAAATGCGTAGCAGCCGAAACTCAATTGTCAGTCTCGAATCGTAAAAATTCGAGAAGTTAAGCTATTCTCAATTCGAACTTATTACTTCAGAATCAATATCAAATTCGCTTAAGTCTACTTTCAGCAGTTGGAACACTTATAACAGCATGGTCCATTTGATAACTATGCATGTTTTCTATAGCACTTCCATTTTTCCACTTTTTGTACCATTTAAACCTAGTCGACTAGGCGACTTTTATAACATTGGCAGATTTGACCTTTCCTACTTTCTTTCTGTTTGCTGCTAGTGGATGTTTATTATCTTTTCACCCAACCGTGCTAATCCCTGGCGCGCATTCAAAGAAAGTAGCTCAATCGAATGAGGGACGTCGTCACGGCGTGGCTGTATTTAATGAGCGCGATTAGTTATTAAGCCTCCAGGATATCTCCTTGAGAGACGAGCAAACTGATTAACTGCAGTCTTTCTGTCTTGTGCTTCTTCTGTCCCCTTCTGATAAAAAAACTGAAGGACATGTTTACCATGAATTCGCTGTTAAGTTAAAAAGGTGTTTGCCGTCTACTTTTCCGAGGACACACGGTCACACATTGTATTAGGAACATAGATTTCTACTCGAATTCTCTTCTCGAATCCACCTTGTATGCAAAAAATTTCCTAATGTGCGTCATTTCACCTCTTATAGCACATCTTAAGCTTCTTGAGACAAATTGCGTCAGTACTGTCGCGCTCGCCCACATGATGAGCGAAATCTAATCAACCTTTCCTTTAGGCGAACTCTCGGGTCAATCACGGTATGCTGCTTTTAAGGAAAAGGGAAATATGGCTCGCAAGCTAATCGCAGTCGAAAGCTGTTGAATAGGCTGCGTGGCTGCCAGTGACATTTTCTAGCTGGACGACCTGATTCGGTCGGTCTCAGTGGATAAGGTGGCAGCTGATTATTTTGAACAATCGCTGCTTTGATTCATTCTCACTGGATTTTATTTTCTCGTGGAGAAAAACAAAGCAACCAGCGATGATCGCAGTCGCCTTCCAATTTTTCCTCCTCGCAGTGGCATTAATTTCTCTTCCTATTTACATCATATTTCTCTACGTTCTGATTAAATACCGCAAGAGCGAGGATATCAAGTCGTCCTATTTTCAACTGTGCTTCGCCTTGGGCGTCGCCGACTGTTATGTACTGATTCACAGTCACTTGGCGCAAAAGGCCGCGTACTGGGGAATATGGAGAGAGGAATTCTTTCTCAAATATCAAGAGGTCCGTATTTTTGATATTTTTCTTGCACATGACTTAAACTGAGTTGAAAATTTTGAGATTTGAATACCAGTTCAAACTAAATTACTTAGTTGCAACACTGCTGATCACCCTAAAAGAATATATCCAGATGCGAACGAAAAGTGGCAACGTGTATATGACCAAAGGCCAAAAACTGTTGTAATTAAAGTTTTCAGCATGGTGATTGGACATTTTCCGATTATTCTGAAACATTTCTGGTTTTCTGACCAATCATCGTGCTCGCAATGTCGCCAAATAGCAATATTTTTCCGAATAGGCCTTGTTGCAAGCGAAATTTGCAAGTTTTGTACCGTTGCGATAAACCGAAATGGTCAGATTTCTTGCCGAACACCGCAGCATTTACAATAAATTTCAAATGATAAATTAGGCAAAATGTGCTTACCATAATGTTTATGAAAAGTATGTGTGTGGATGAGGCAGAGTTGACGTTGTTTCGACACTTCAGGTCGGCTTTGTGCCGGGTTATTTAGCCTGGGCAATGCGCGCCATGACATTCGCTCAGTTCAACGGAGTGCTTCTTCTTGCCACTAATCGCTTTACTGCCATCTGCCTTCCATTCTGTCATGCTAAGGTACAGTTTTTGCTGTTTTTGTCTAATTATGTGTGAATTGTGCGGGATAAGTTTGTCACTTACTTCTTACGTCAATCATTTCTCCAGCTCTCCTCAACTGCAACCACATCAGCTGTGATCATATAAGTTTTTAAGAAAACTCTCTCGCCAGAAAAGTTTGGAAAAGGATCCTATGTCATGAAAGTACTCATATCCCGAACGTAAAATTATTCATTGGCGGACAGTCTAAACGGTTGTACGACAACTGTCCTATAATGAGCACAAATCATCATACACTTTCTTCTACAGTCGTCAGATGGAAATTTTTATTCCTATACGTTCTCTGTTAGTTGATTTCAAGGTAAAAACAGGAAAATAAGAACAAATACATTAAGCCAACTTTTGATAATCTTTACAAATAAATGAAGCAAAGCGCTGAACAGTCTACAATCCATATATGACAAAAAATTATTTTTTTCAGCTGTGGTCAACGAAGATTATGGCAGTTGCTATATTTCTGCAGTTTGCTATTCCAGCAGTGATTGTCTTGCCTTATTTTTGGCTAGTCGTATGCAGACCGATCGACAGTGTCTCCGTATCGATCTCTTTTGCTGATCGATCGTGGCATAGATTCTATTACTTCTTCGGCGCAATCTACATGGCTGTGGTGAGTTGAAGCAGAGAGATTAGCTAAAGAATCTTACAGTTTTCGCATAGAGTTATCATTTCGTACAGTATTTAATTGCTGCGCTCGATTGTTTGAATTGCTTCGAGAACGAAACTAGCCGAAGCGTTCGCGCTTAAGTTCAAGTTTGCATCATAGTTTACTTATAAGAGAAACTTGTAAACGGCGTCAATCCAGATAATGGAGCGCGACAGCTCGTCAGTTTTGAATTTGGAACAATTTTCAGATTTGCTTTCTTTGTGTACTGATGTATGCGGCGATGTTGGTGCAGGCGCGATTGTGGCGTTCAAAAGTGATCGATTCCCGACAGGAACGGCGGAAACGGCGAATGGAGCTGAAACTGGCCCTATCGGCGTTTGCCATCTTTATCCCCGCTTTTGCCTACTCTTGCGTCATGTACAACGCGTCGACCACCGCTGACTACAACCGGTTTGTGAACAGTTTTCTTCAAATATGAGTAAATTATCTCTTAAAAACTGCTATCCTAATTTATTTTGAAGTAAACGTAGAATGAAAATGATTCTAAGGTGAAGATGTCTGGGCACTTCACCGCTGATGCATGTATGTCCACGAAGTTTTATGACAAAAGAAACAGTGTTCGCTACACTTGGATTGCATATTTATGTGGTACTCGCCGTTAAACAGTCTGCTACGCTCCTCTAACAGAAAGCACTTTTAAGGTATATGGCAAAGCCCTGTTCCCAATAATAACCCAATCCCACCACAATAACTTGAGTCACTGGGTAATATCCGCGGTGTAGTGGGCACCAGACGTAGTGAGAGGGTCAAAAAGTCAATAAATTATTTTGGGTGCCGCTGACTTTTTATACACCTTATTGTGACAATGTACAGCGCAAAAACGCCTCGACCGCTTAAACTTTTTTCAATAATTTTCCATTTTTAGGTTGTTTATTAGTTGGAGCGCCGCGTCGGACGTGTTTGCTTACACGAACGTCTACGTTTTGCTCGCCATTTCGCCCAGCGTGCGCTGTAAATTCCTGCATACAATTGGACTTTATACCGGTGAACTTGAATGTGATTCGAGGAGAAGAGAACACATCAGCACATTCGAATGCTCTCCAAAGCTTTCCGTCAATTATTCACAAAGGTTGCCCACTTTGGCGCTCTGCGATGAACTAATGTCTACGGCTGTATGATGCCTTTGCAAGCCATAATGGCTGCTCTCTCGCATTCATTTTTGTGGCGTTGCTATGAAAATGATGTGATGTTATTGCGCGATTATGCAAGAGCGACGAGTAATTTGGTCATTTGATTTCAAATGTCTCTATGCTTTTGTTCAGTTAGTATTACGCTATATAATAAAACTATCTCCACTCAATGTACCTAAAAAGATGACTTTTGTAAAAGATACAGATGAAAAATTGCGCATTAATTACAAACAGGTTGGGTCCAAAGTACATTGTTTATTTCCTTAACGAAGCATCGTCGAGTCAGGTTGCTATTAGCAAATTAAAAACTAACATGACCTATGAAATCACCTAAATTTACACGATATTTTTTCACATTAATACGGTACCAAGTTCTTACTGTAAAGCATAAACACTCAAACAAAAGTACCAACAACTTTGAATTGCAGAAAATGGAAAATTAACTAGCCAAATAAGCTGAAATAACCCAAGCAGCATCAAAAGGGTTCCTATTGAGTGAGGCATTCAAAACTTTAATACCATCAGCACAGTGACCGGCATAGAATCTACCAGTTTGGCGTAGATGGTATTTGGGATTAGAGCTCATGGTTGAGTTATTATGTTTTTTGGGTTCTGCCCCTGAACATCCTTCACTACGATCGACCACAACTTTTCGCCACCAATAGAAATGTTTCTTTGCATGAAAATCCTGTTCTCACCTACCACACATGCTGTTTAATATCGATTTTATGTTGCACTGACCATGGTACTGTTGTCTTAATAAATCAGATGAAAGTTATTGAAATAAGAGAGCTAAATGGAGTTAGCTAATGTAAATTACGGTCGATAATAGTAATAATACATGATAAGAAAATATCTGCAAGCCGTCTGATTATAACTGCGCAACACAATTAGGCTCTATTGCTCGATATATCGTTCCGTCTATCCCATAATTACAAACTGACTGAACACCTTTAACGATTAGGTATAAAAATAAAAAATCTGCCAAATATTACTATTTGAATAGCTAATCATGTGATTAGACGATATTCAGGACAAATTTCATTAGCAAAAAAACTAGAAGAAAACAATTTTTGGTTGCGGAATGCTTTACTCAGTTTCAAAGTTCACATCTATGTATTATTTCAACATTACCAAAGACGTTTTTCATTATGACATAAAAAAGAAAGTGTCCCATTTTATTTGGAATGTGTTCTTAATAAAGGGGAAACGGCATATATTTAGGATGCCTGTAAAATTCATTCGCTTAATTGGCTTAAATAGTTCATAAAAATGAATGAAAGTGAAGGAATTTTTCAAATTTTGATATGACATCAGGCATGCTTCAGGCTAGTAATTGCAAGCGCAGTTATGATGGAGACAACAATCGAACAAAAACTGGCGTTTAGACTGCCTGCATTAGGAGTGGTGCTATTAGGAGCTATTGTTGAGCCGGCTGCTGTAGAACCGCCTGTCGTTGAATCGCCTTCATCGCAGAAATTATCAAATTCGCTTGAATTGCAAGGGTTTGAATTGTATGCTTTCCATGCAGCGAAATAACTATGGCAATGAACCTTTGCGACATCATTGTTGCATACTTCGCTCCAATAATTTCCATCGCAGGTAAGAAAGGCCTTTGCGTCTCTGAAATACATAATTTCAATTACATAATTTCAATTAAACTCGCATGGACAATCATTCCTCGCTCTAAAACAAGTTCAGCATGATCTGTTTAAATATACTGCGGTGTGTCATAGGCGATACTGTAGTTTTGCGATCAACACAGTTCATTGAAAGACATGGACGGCATGAAAGATAGGCGTTTGATTTTGTGAATAGACCGTCGGATGTTTTACATTGCTTCGTTTTTAACTTAAACATGAATTGATTCTGATCTCATATTTTGCTTATCGCGCGCTGTCTGTAGCATCTCTTTCTCAGTTGCTGATGAGAAAAATAAACTTCGTTATTTTAGAAATCACGGAGGATCTGTTTGAGATTGTTCGACTAGTAGCCACAATATTACAGTTTTTCTATCTATAGGCAAACGTGCTTGTGCATTGAAAATTATTCATCGAACAGGCGATAAACACGAAAGTGAAGAAATTAAGAAATTGACAAGTTATTAAAAGAAGATATCCACTGCACACAGCGCAATCGAAAATTAAGTATTTGAATTCAGATGTTTAAAATGCTTTGGATGCCGGCCTAAGAGGACAAAGAACATATAAGAAAGCAGTAATGCAATAGCACAGCACTCGAAAGTTATTGGGTGAAATGCTAATGATTGGAATCTTAATGACTATTGCTCTTTCACTCGTACCATTAAAGCCAAATAGTACTGTTTTTTTTCAACAATTTACCGTATTTACGGAAATAGTAGTACACACGATCATAATAGTACATGCAGAAATAGTAGTACAGTACTACTATTTCCGTAAATATGGTAAATCAAATTTACTCCATCAGCGCCTTGTGTCATTTGTACGTAAACGATACGCCCCACTTTCCAAATTGCATTATAGCATGCCCCACGTGAATGCGTTGGTTTCTTACAGTAAGCTGTGCATGTGCGTATGGCGTGTTATAACGTAATCCTGAAAGTGGGGCGTATCGTCTACATATCATCTATGTTTTCGCAAATCTATCAAGAATATGAACAAGATCGTTTTTTTAAAATTATATTTTTTTATTAAATACGAAAGTATCCGACGTTCAGAACGCAAAAACACGAATATTTGAAGCAATTTAAACTACTCACGCGCATGTAGCATTATCGTTATCCACCATTGTACAATTACTATCGTCTCGATTAGCGAATAAACAACCCCAATTTTCCAGTACCACTGAAAGGTAACAAGTAATATTCCTTAAAGCATTATAATGAAATCGCAGAGTAAAAAGTAATTTCGACGCGTAAGGAATGTCAGACGAAAATATTTGAAAAATCGGAAATCAGCTTTTGCAATATAATTTTCTTTGTGACATTTTCGCAAAAAATAAACTTAAGAGTAAGAATGATAAATTAAATGAGCTATATTGATATCTAAAATCTCCATTATTTATTTCATTTTCCTCACAATAGTTTTCACTACAGAGCTGCTTAAAACAATCACAGTTTATGCCGTGATTTATATGAAGTTGTCTGAGTTCATTTTAACGCTTTGTACACGCTTAGTTGACGTTATTTTGCGTTTAAAAAGTCTCATCAGCGTACTTCGTCGTTCAGCAGAATTCATCTTTCATAAAATTAGCTAGTACTTATCTACTAAGTCATCAGGCTAACTACCTCATGACTTTAAAAGAGCGGATAAAGTTTTATACGATTACCAAAAACAAAATTCTGCTTTATTCGTGATGCGAAAGTCGGATTTGATTAGTGTGTTCGTGTCCAATTTTTAAAGGTATAAAACTCCAGCTGAAAGACCTATGTAATCAGCTACGACAAATATATAACAAACTGTAAATCCTAAAATAGACGCCCAATCAAGCCTTGCTTAAAAAAATAAACGCGCAGGGCGTTTATTAAAGGATTTACGGTATGATGATTTACCGCATTCACTTTCGTCTTGTCATCTTACACATTTCATATCAAATTCGACACTGTATGACTTCAAAAATGTTATAATGACAGGAAACTCTTACAAAATAAATTTACAAAAATTTAACTCCTTACAATTTAAGTCTTTACACATGGATTGAGATGGCACTAAGTAAGAAAGGATGAAAGAAGCTTCCTCCATTCCATCCGGAAAGTTGAGTTGGCTCATGCTGTCTATTGTCAAACAGTCAGAGGATGGCGCGCAATTCGAAATTTCAGTCATATATCTGAAATAATTACAATTACAAACAAAGACATATTGTATTTTGTGATAAGCTGAAGATCGTTGGCACAGGAACATGGATAGTCTATCCTATTTTAAACTTCAAATGGCATTAAAAAATCGGTTTATGAGGCGCAAACGGCTGCTTTTCGCGATATAATTCATATTTTCCCTATGGCAGGGAATGCGCAGATCGATATAAATATCCTTAGTAATGTTCGGTAACAAAAATTTCAAACGGAATACTCGAACTTGCTGCAGTCCATTGAGCAGTCCTGTCACTTCAATCAAAATGTGTTTGCATATGTGGCATACTTGATTGGTTGCTAACGACTTAAATATTATATGCCCCCTAAATCGATCGAATCTGCCCCCAGATGGAAAAAATATTTTTACCCCTCAAATGATATAACTTGCCCCCAGAAGAATAGATATTGACCCAAAAATGACATATTATGACCTTAAAGCAATGTGTAGAGAAACTCTAGAGAGGAAGGCATGAACGAAGTATTGCTTTACTCCACTATTGAAAATGTTCAATCATCTGACGAAATGATTGCACAATTAGTTTAGATGACATGTCAAAGAGGTGGCAAACAGGAAGGTCTTAAAAATGGCTGCGAAATTTCCTGCCCCCTAAATAAATCGAATCTGCCCCCAGAATGATCGATGTTGCCCCCAAAATGATCGATGTTGCCCCCAAAGGGTAGAAATGCCCCCTAAGCGATAGATTCTGCCCCCAAAATGATCGATGTTGCCCCCAGAAGGACTGAAGCTGCCCTCAGAATGAAATTAATAATGACCCCTAAAATAAAATTACTTTTTGCCCCCTAATTAAAACACTCTTGACCCCTAATGAGTATGTTTGCCCCTCTATCATTTTTTTAATTAACGG